>VXAC01006544.1:0-17414 GCA_013399225.1 Rhipidura dahli | reverse complement strand
AAAAAAAAAAAAAAAAAAAAAAAAGCCAGAGATGGGATAGCAGAAGTTCTTCTCTCCAGATGCTTAACTCACACAATGCCATGGGGCTGTGTGCTTCCTCCCAGGCACTGCTCTCCCTGCCATGGGGTCAGGAAATCATTGAGGGACATGTTACTTGAAATTGGCCCCTTTTCAAAAGTTTATTCTTCCCAAGAGCTTAGACAGACAGAACTCCAAGGTAGCAAAGCTCCATGGGCATTTCTACCAGCAAAGTTACAGCTTGAAGACCAGAGAAACTTTGTGGGGTTTTTGTGGGTTGTTTGCAGTGGAATAAAGTGTGGGCAGCATGTCCCCTGGGATAGGTGCNTGGAGAAGGTGGAGGAGGAGGAGGTGGGGGATCTTACGTGCCAGTCAGTTCTCATCTCCAGGTTCCTTCCTCCTCATAGCAAGGCATTTTGATTGAGAAGGAAACTTGGTATATGTGTGTCCTAACTGGAGCGTGTGGACCAGAACATACTCTGCAGCTCAGGAAAGGGTGTTCTTAGTATTATACCAAATACCTATATCTTTATATGGGGATAGCACTCAGCTGAAAGAATAAAACTGCACAGAATGAATGAAATGAAAGCAGTCACTATGGGCTTCATAAGAGAGGGGGTGAATGTATTTTTCATATTTGACTTTTTTCTTTTCATTTAAGTTTTTGATTGTCACCATTTAAATGACATTACTTAGGATGCCAAAATTTAGAGATGCAGTAAAGCTGCTTGTCTGAATCCACTTTGAAGTAAGAATGCTAGTGGGTCTGAAATCCAGATCTACGAGCTAATCTCTAGTTTTCCCTTCAAACAGAATTCAGCTACAAAGAGCTTGGAAAGGTTTTGCATCTATTCAGGAGGCACATCTCTAATTTTCTGAGGAGCAAAAAATCCACAAGAAACTTCATATAGCTCCTTAGGTTTTGCTTAGCATATGTGATAAAACATTGATTGTTGCAGTTTGGTGACCCATGAAATTTGGGGGTTAGTTTTCTCTTCAGACCAGAGCATATAATTATGCAAATAAAGAGCTGTCACTGATCTAGTGAAATACTCTCAGACACATGCAATCCAAAATGGAACAGAAAAGTGAAATTTGTGGTATTATGATGGTACAATGATAAATGACATCTCCTTTCAAGTTTTTCTAGAAGTACATTTTTCACAGTTTGTCGAGTACATCAACATAATGCGGGCGCACGCACACACGCACGCACACACACATCCCTGCGAGATGGAGCTACCCATGAATGCGTGCAAACATACACACACACAGCCTTCCACTCTGTAAGACGTAGCTCTACCCTGGTGTACGATGGATGTACACATTCTTGGCAGGTTATTTTTGGTTTGGTTGACTTGAGAATGGTGCAATATGTGGCTCCATGAAGTTTTAGACGTGACAATTTTCATTTGTACTTCTGAATGAAATTTCTAGAGGGGAAAAAAGCCCAACTACCCACAATAAGTGATGTTTCTCAGAGAGAGAGAAAAAATGCATATTTCCATGAAAAGCAGCAGCTTCTTCTGAGTCTGGGAAGATCACACTGTGAGGACTGTAACTATAACCAGTGTACCGCCATGTATGCACAAAAAAGATGAGGGCTATCTTTGCTTCCCCCTTTTTTCTTCTTTCTTTTACCTCACAGCCCTCCTGTGTTTTGGGGGCTGCTGGCTGTTTTCTGTGAGGAACTTTTCTTGCTCTCCATTCTTGACAAGGAAGCACTGCTCTCATTGGTCCATGGCCTCAATGGTGGCATTTTGACTCACACAATGGTGTGCAAACCTTTTGGGTGGCAAGGAGCTGGGGGATTTTCTTAGATCCTATTGTAAGGTCAGTTTTGTTGGTTTTCTGTTGTTGTTTTGGGTTTGGGGGTTTTTTGTGTTTGTTTTTTTTCTTGTCACTTTTACACATCTAGTTACAAGTTACCTAAGGCAGAGGCTGTTGCAGCACATCAGGGAACTTTCCTGTGATGAAACCAGGAGGAGGTTGATGTCAGACCTCTGTCTCCTAAAGACAACATGACATGAGAGGCCAGTGGTGTGCATCTTTAAAAACATCGATCCCAAGGAACAGACTAAATCAACACTCACCCCCTCCTTAGTATGCTTCAGGGTTACCACAGTCACTTTTCCATGTGACTTGAATGTGGCAGTATATGCTGGGATGCTCCCACACCTACCCCTCTTTCTGCAGCCCATGCACCCTCTGCCGTGGGGGCCAGAGATGCTGCCTCCTCCATCTCTAGCCCATGTCTCCCCTGAAAAAAGGCCTTTTCCCCCAAGAACTGATCAAACCCCTCTCCTGGTGTATTTTTACATGGTTTCATGTTTATGAACAGCTAAAGGGAGAGGATGGTGTGGCACATTTGCTTATGTGGCTTCGTGGATGACGAAGGGGGCCATGGAGAAAAGCTCATGCTCACACGGGCTGAGCCACAGGCCTGGACATGCAGCCCACTCTGTGGCACAAATGAGCCTCTCCCCCCTCACACCCTGCTCACACCTTCCACCCCCAACCCAGCAACTGTATGGGGTCCTGTCTGCAAGGATTCCTGCCCTCCCGCATGTATTCTGAGGCTGGTGGGTCTGCTGCCCATGCAGCCCCCACCCTACCCACCAGAGATTGAGGCTCCCATGGAGCTTGGTCTAAAGACACAAAGCATGCAAGGAGGAGAGAAGAGAGTGTATTTATTTTTTGTTCACTGCAAGCAGAGCAGTACCAGTGGTAAGGATCCCCTCTGCTCTACAGCCCCCCACAGGAGCGATAATGTGAGCTGGGCCCGGGGCACAGTAAAGAAAATTCTTTAGAAAATGGTAAGTGTTACAGTAAAAATTTTTGTACAGTCTGTCATCAACAGTTACAAAAATAGATCTGCTCCTCTAGTATTTGGGCACCCTAGAGACTCCATCTCACCTCCACAGAGATGGAGAGTGATGGGTCTAGTGTGTATGTGTGCAAACTTCCCCAGCCTCCCCATCTTCCCTGGCTGTGGGACGAAGCACAAGACACCCAAACCATACCATGTAAACTCTGACCTTACCCCATAACACACAGGGTCCAGGGGGCCAGGGTGGATGCAGGTCTGGGAAGGGGGTGTTGCAGATCCCCGCAGTGGGGGACCAGGCTGGCCAAAGGCAGCAGCATCCTTCAACCAAGAGTAAATGCAGAGACTGGAGGGCTGAGGAAGCCACGTGCAGTTCTCTCCCCCCAGTAAAAGGGTCCCCTCTGAGAAGAAAAACAGTGAGGCACAGACACTGCACTTCCCTCCCAAGGGCATGGCCTGACACCTCCCCCAGCCCCGTGGTGAGGTGCTCCAAGCACCCCTCCCCAAGGGCAGAGCTTCAACGAAGTGAGATGACAGGAAGCAGGGGTGGGGGAAGTGAAGCCCTGCTGCCAGTATGAGCAGGTAGGGATGTGAGCGCTCTGTGGGTGCTGAGAGCCCCCCACCCAGAGGATTTAGGCCCAAACCCAGCCGGGTTTCCCTTTGCACCTCACTGTGAAGGACTTCTGCTTTTGCTCCGTGTTGTAGGAAGGTATCTTGCTTTGGCATCACCCGTCTTAATGCTCCCCACCACGATTTCTGGCCCCCAGCTGTAGGATTGGACACACTGCATGAGGAGAGGGTAGGAGTGGGTCCCAAACTCATGTGTTTGAGTGGTGCCTCCTTGTCAGCATCAGAGGTGAGGTGGGCACGGCCACTAAAGAAAGGACCACTTATTTTAGTACTACCAACACCAAAGGAACTTAATTAGAGCACTTGCTCACTGGGCATGCTATCAAGCACATCTTTTCCCTTAGCGTTAGTGGAGAAAATCTGCCTAAAGCAATAGTTGTGGCTACAGCCACATATCCCCTATGCATGGTGTGAAATCCCCAAACAGAATGCCCTGCTGGACGACCTTTGTCAGAGAGTCTGGGAAACTGGGGATGAACCCATGAGTTTAGGCGAAGGGATAACCATGGGATGACAAGTCATTACAAACCCAGAATATGAAAATGGAAGCATCTTTGTGTTTAAAAATAAGCAGGAAAATATGCAGTGTGTCTTTTTTTTTTTTTTTGCTGTCATATTTCACAGTGTGATGCAGCCTGTTAATGAATAGGCATTTTTTTTTTCAGTAGAGCTTTCCAAAAGAAGAGAAGATCTACAGATAATGCCATTGATCTAGCAAAGAACATCTCACCAACAACGGAGACTTTCTAGAATTCTGGGCCAAACTTTTTGGACACTCTTGACAGCAGAAAAATGAAAGAGCTAAAAGTGAATCCCACTTGATCCAGAGGAAGAGAAGGCTACTGGGTGTAAATTCATAGGCTAGTTAACATGTCTGAGTTAGGGCTGTCTTTTAAAAAAGAGTAATTCATATTTTATTCTGTCTCAAAATAGAAGGAAGCTGCAAAAATTCCTGCAGGCGATAGGACTGGGATGAAGCTGTTAAATTCTGGCATCAGCTTGGTGCAGGGCTATGTCAGGGCAATTAGAGCTGCACCATGCTGTACTGTGCAGTACCACTGTCAGCCTTAATCTGCACACTGATGGGCAGCACAAAATCCAAGTTACAGCCCACAGGAAGCACAACCAGTGAACCCATATTGCTTTGACAGTTGCACTCATCTAGAAATAATGCAAAACGCTATTTAGATGTATACATCACGACCCTGTGCTCTAGGAAGAAAACAATCTAATGAGGGGCTGGGAGACTCCTTGCAGAAAACAAGCAGCAGAGACATTGGTGGTGGTGGAATTTTTTTCTCCCCTCCTTTTAGAATTCTTCATATTTTATCCTGTTGGAGCGCCGTGTTGGGGTTGGTTTCACCAAGCTGTTCTTTGCCTTTACAGCCTCACTGAAGAACTTGAAAATAGATGGAAAACTCTTCCAAGAAGTAAGTTCATGGCGTTCTGTACCTGCAAAACACAAAGGTGACAGTTTGACTAGGGGTTGTTCTGTGACTTGCTGGCTATTCACAGGATAAATACTCCACAAACTACAAAAATGCAAAACCAAGGGAAGGCACCAGCTGCTTGCAGCTGGTCTGGAGAGAGCCTGGGGAGGGTCAGGGTTGTCCTGCTGCTGAGCTCTGGGGCAGCTGGACAGGGGCAACTGCACACACATGCAGACAGATTCGTGCACAAACTTACACACGTGCACATGCATGGCCACCTGTATCACAAGTCAGAGATCCTCAACATGTCTTGTATCTGGGAAAATAAGGTCCCAAAGCACCTGGCTAATAAAAGCTTCATTGAAGCACCTCATCTATCTGACCTTGGGAAAAACAGAGTGTCTACTTTTCAGGCATGCTTTGTATTATTTATTTTTCATTTTATACTGCTCTTACCCTGGTATATGCATTTTCAAGTGAAAAAGAACACTTGATCTGAACATGCATCATGAAGGCATCCTTTGTGCACCCATTCCCACAGATTATATTGAGACAGTAAAGTGGGCCTTTCCTGTTTATTTCTTCTCTCTGCACACAGATTTATCTCCGTGTTTTTTTTTGGTGGGTGCTTCTATTGTTTTGCAAGTGTCTTCCTCCGCACATAGTCCATTTGCTTTATTTAAACAACCACACCCCCTCTCCTTCCCCCCCACCACCAAGCCCCAAAACAAAACCAAGACAATGAAGATAGGGACCCAAGGGGTGTGAAAGAGTTGGGACCTCTTCCTGGGTAACCCAATTATGCAGAGATGCTGCCTAGTAGTCTTTGGATCCTGGGCCTCTGTTTGATACTTTAACATTGTTAATGATAATTCTTTAGTCTGTAATAGTAGGTCATTGCTATGGTTACTCTACAATGGTGCAACACTTCACTTTCCCCTTCAGCTATTCGTTGAGACCCGGTAACCACATTTGTTGCCTAGCAACAGTTCTGTGACAGTATCACAATCTGGGGGTGACAACAAGGAGGGACACAGTGGCCATGGCCTGCAAGGTGGAGAGGGATGCAGTGCAGGGTGGGTGATGGTCCCTGCAGGATGCGAGGTGGCCATCAGTCCCTGGGGATGCAGGGTGGTTGCTCTGGGGTGGCATTTGCTGCACACCCACTGTCATATCCCTCTCAGGACACTCCCCTCTATGCACCCATCCATGGAGCATCCTTGGTGGGTCCACACACACTGTCCCCTCCAGAAAGTCTTTGATGGAGGCACTACCTGTCACATTGCATGCTCCAGCTCCCTCAAAGGCAGCCATCACACAAGCAAAAAAACACTGCAGAAAACCCTCTCTGGAAAAACAGTATTTCCCACACAAAGACATGTTTTTGTACAAACAGCATCCACATCACGTGCACACACAGATTTTCCTTCCCCTCTCCATATTCATTATATGGAGACAATTCATGACATCTTCCTGAAATTTCCCACACGCTCCTTTTATACAAATGCTTTCCACCTTCAAATTCACCCATCATTGTAGAAATTATCTTTGCTGATAGGCAGTCCATCCTATCAGGTGCTGGACTTGGCAGCGGTGGATTAAGAGCTGGACTCTGTGATCTCAAAGGTCATGTCCAACATAAAAGTTTCTGTGATTCTATCCTATGGGTGACTTTCAATACAGATCACCTATCCCATTCCCTGTAGCAATATTCACCAAGACTTGCTCCTCACCTTGGAAACACAGAGGTGGTCCAACACAGTAGGAGGATAAACCTTCCCTTCCTGCAAAACCTGCAGCCTAACAGACATGTCCCCGAGGTTTTGGCTTGGCTCAGTATACCACACTCAGTATGCCACCATGCACACACAAGTCATCTATCAAAGCTGATTTTATGGAGGGATAGGCTGTCCACACCATAAGGACATCCTGCACAGGTGTTTCCCCTCCTTCTCACACGCATGTGTCACAGCATATGGTGAACACCACTTTGAGCCTTGAAGGCAAAACATTTTTCCATGTGTCTTTCTGGCCCCTACACAGACATTTCCCACACAAACACATTTTTCTAATTTCTGCCTGCCTGCGTCTCTGTTTTGATTGTAATAATCCTCATTAGTATCCACTTGATAAATTAGATTAACAATATAGGCTGTGAATATTACGTTGTTTTTTCTCTCCCTTCTTCCTTTCTCATCAACAACCTTCCTCCTTTGTGAAAGGGCCATCCAGAAACAAAAAACCAACAGAACAGTACCTGTCTGAAGCCTGTCTCCTTCTTCATCCTGCCTTCTCCCATTCACTTTCCTCACATCCTCAAGAGAGATCATGCTCACATTCGCTAGTGTTACTGAAACTGATTAACCTACAGCTTTCCTGTGGCAACTCCTCTCAACCCACTCTTCTCAAAAAACAATTCAAGCTTTGAGTCTAGAGGGACTCAATGATTCAGCAGTCTAAAGCAATTTTAACACTCCCTACTTTCCCTTTCCTAGTAACAATTTTACTGGCAGATGAACAATTTCCCTGGTGATAAAATCACTACAATGGATATTCAGTTTCCAGGATTATGATGATTCTTTGCTTGATTAATACTGCAATAAGAAAAGCTTGCTAAGTATCTGCCTTGGCCCTTTATAGTCATTTTTAAAGGTCAAATTTTGCCTGTATGTATTCACATTCAACTACTACTAAAGGGAGAGCCCTAAAAATTTAACATTGCACAGATTGTGCATTCATGATTTATATACCAAAGGCTTCGAAAATTCAACTGAAGAAAGTGGAATTATGTCCTAAGGGTGAGAACAGATTTGACCATAAGATTTTTGCCCGAGGAAGAATGTCATTGATGACTGCAATCTCAGTTGTGTATTTAGTAGTACACGGATCTAAATTAAATGCATGAACAGCCATCTATTTTTTGATAGAAAGAATAATTTTTAAGAGACAGACAATAAGAAGCAGTTGTTCTAAAGCCAAGGTCCTCCGAGATATGTATTCTTAGTGCTCACTCATTTCAACAGCCGTGATGATAACCCACATGATTCAATATATTGTATTAATTGATGGGCTGTTGCACAGAGTGTAGTAATTTCAGATATTAATTCTTTAAGAAATCTTAGGAGCATGCTGCATGGAAAAGATACAAAAAACCTGTTAAGTGTGGGAAACAGCTAGAATATTCTAAAATATGCAAAGGCTACAATTGCAGAATAAAAAAGTATAAATTCCTCCTAGTCCCAGCCCCATCGACAGAAATGACAGAAATGTCAAAAATCAAACTAACCTCCCAGTTGCCAGCATGAAGAGATGTAAAGAGAAATGAATATATATTTTAACATGTGCATACTGTCATTGGAAAGAAGCTCCAAAGAGATGGTGGAGCCAATGATGTGTGAGGTGAAATGAGTAATGACTGTAAAACAGTGAACAATTTCCAGAATCAATTTACCAAGCACCACAAAGAAATATATAATTAGAAATAATGAAGACTTGCCAATACAGTTGTTGATACAAAAAATCAGGTAAGGGAATACTTCTAAAAATTTAATATCCAAATCATCAGGTCTGGATGACATGCATATGTGGGTCTTCAGGGAATCAGTTAATGAACTTGCTGGACTACTGGCAATTATTTCTGAGAATCCATGTACAATTGGGTAGGCACCAGAGGACTGGGGTGGGGATGAGAAGAAAAAAATGTCTAATTTGAGAAAAGGAGGATTAATTGAAACTAACTACCACACATAAAATTCATGTCTGAATTAGTAAAGTAAGAGATCAACATCATAAAAAATCACAAGCACCTTTAGAAAAATAGCAGACACAACAGGCTCAAATTTGACAAGAACAGATAAACTTCAAAGTTTATTGAGTAACAAAAATCAGCAGATGAGAGACTTATCCATTGCTGTGTTTTCCACAAAGGACAACTTTGCACCCTTGGGGCAGTGTGAACCGATGTAATCACTTAAAATGGATTACGACCTCCACTGATCTAATGGGCTGTAGTCACTCCTACCTCTCACTTGCACATCAGTTGCTTTACACCAGTCAAGGTGCCCCCAAACACTTGAGATCTATGGTAATGCAGCTCCCAAATGTGTGCTACCATACCTGTGCTGGTTCTAGCTGACAGCACCATGTCCACCAGCACCTACAGTACACATGGCATTTCTATAGGGTCCAAACTTAGCATCTCATCTCATCTCATCTCATCTCATCTCATCTCATCTCATCTCATCTCATCTCATCTCATCTCATCTCATCTCATCTCATCTCATCTCTCACAGAAGCAGAGTTATGCCTCTCCCATTGTACATAATCTTAGACTCTAGGAAATGGGTGCTGGTACACTTTCGGGGAAGAAGTTAAAGTATTTGAGAAGACAAATAATAAGTAATAATATGGGGTTGAAAATATACTTATGAAGTACCAGAGGGACTGGTATTTGGGCTCAAGTCTTTTAAATGTGGTTATTAGTCATCTGAAAGAACATTGAGAATACCGATATTGAATATAGGATTAGGATGTGGAATAGAAGACAGTACAAACATAAGAAGGAACAAAGACATAATAATTAAAAGGGCAGCCTAAATGGGTAGGAAAAATAGAGAAGAGGAAAAGCAAAGATTGAAACTGGTAATGGTGCCTGCAGGGGTGGTCATGCAATATGACTGTGTGAACAATCCTGATGATCATTTGCACACACACATGCAAAGACATTTTCACTGTCTTCCCTTTCCACTTTCACTCAGGAAAAGCAGCTCTCCACCTAG
The DNA here is from genome assembly GCA_013399225.1 of Rhipidura dahli. Taxonomy (NCBI): domain Eukaryota; kingdom Metazoa; phylum Chordata; class Aves; order Passeriformes; family Rhipiduridae; genus Rhipidura; species Rhipidura dahli. The sequence continues at coordinate 7,731 of VXAC01006544.1, read as the reverse complement.
CAAGGCTGGCGAACTCCTCCATCTGAAACCAGAGTGTCTGGAGAGAGAAGAGCTCTGCAATCACCATAATTCACTCTTGCAGAGCGATTACTGGCTGTGCAGGACAAAGGTGCCCTCCTACAGCGTCTGCCCACTGTGTCAGACAAAAGCCTCCTCCCGCGGTGCTCAGAAGATGCACAGCACAATGGTGGCCCCCCGCCGCGTTTACAAGATGTGTGGGACAAAGGTTTCCTATGCTGCACAGGAGCTGGGAGAGATCTTCATACATGCCTCAGTGCTGAAATATTTCTGCAGAGAAAAGTTTCCAGGTTGAAAAGCTTCTTCTCAGATGCTAGACACACGGCTGACCTTGGGTCTGCTTCTCTAAGCAGCAGCTCATCTCTAAATAGCGCAGGCTTCAAAATGAATTAAGGGTGTTCCACGCCTTGGGGTTTAGTCCCCATTGGGATGGAGAATTCTGCTGCTCTTCAACAAGATCTTGCTCAGCAGAGTTTGCTCCCTGTGATCACGAACTGCACTGAGACCCTGTCAATGCTGCAAAATGCCAATGCGAGCAGCTTAGCCATCTTGTCAGTAGACAGTGGTGGAGGTTACTTTAACATTTATGATTCAAGTTACATATTTAAAAGGCATTCAGTCTCATCAAAACTTGATTTAAATGGTTCAAAGGTTGAAATACAGACTATTATGGGCATTTGCAGAAACAGAAACACTTTAAATACTATTAAACATGAGAAGCAACACAATTCATTTCTCCTTTACACATACACTAACAGGGAAGCCAACTCCATCTGACCTGGGTAAGCAAATGTAATAAACCTTTCAGACAGGATTTTTTCTCCTGAAAGTTATGAATCAATGGAAATTTCTTTCTTTCTCACATTATCCACACACACATTGAAGAACTTATTTAATTTAGGTATTCAGTTCTGCAATTCTGTAACTCTGTAACAACATAACAACACTCTCCAAATATGCACTTATGTGTGAGAAAGGGATGCTTCCTGCCTGTCCTGCATCCATCTTTCTGTATGCTAACAAATTACTTCTGCATCACAAAGCTATTTCTGAACAGGAATCTAATTTTTTTTTTTACTCTTGAGTGCATCAGATATTACCAAGTATGACAGAACTACTTTTAATTCGTAAGGTTTCTCCACTTACAATTTCTTTATCCTGCTGATCTGCATGGGAAGAAATGGTCTTTTTTCTGACTATTTTGGTCTACTGATGTAAACACCCAGGTCTCAAACTCCAAAACAGAAGAGGCTCCCAGAGAATCACCAGTAAAGCTAATGAAAAAGGAGATTTAAAAAAATGCATTTTGCCTAAAATCACTCTAAAGTTCTGAGTAGGAAAATGAGAACTTCTGGAAAAATTGTGCATGAGTCCACTAGCTCAAGAACCTTGAGATCCAATGACCTTAGGAGTTTTTGCATAAGCACTTCTACATGTCACAGTGGTAAAGAAAGGTTAAAAGCTTAGGCAAAATTAAGAGATAAGATGAACAATTAATGAAATGAAAGCAGTAATTTCTGAGGGGACATAAAAAAACCACCAACCCCAAAACAATCCCCAAACTTTGATGTGTTTAGTTTGGCTAAGAAATAATCATTTGTGGAGTCATGGGCATGATAATAATCTAAAAGTAACTGTGTAGGGAAATGAATTCTTTGGAGAAGCCAAGAGGGAAGAGACAGAACAATTTGAAGAAATGAAATACAGCTTATTAAGTGAGCTTAGACACACAATAAACTGGTTAAGACTCAATATTCATATGAGAAAAATCATATGCAATGCCAAGAGTAGACTACACATACTCAAGACATTTTCTACTTAGGTATTATCTACTGTGACACAAACCAGTCCTTATTTCTGTTGGACATGTATTATCTATATTAATCTTTAGTAGGATGATGAAAACAGAGCAACCTACCAACCCAGAAAAAAGATCATCTCTGAACTTCCATACTTGCAATTGGCTTTTATTCCACTCCTTGTTTACAACACACAAACCTCCCACAAGAAGCAAGTGGTTAAGAATAGTAAAGAAAAAGTATTTAGCAAATTCCTCTTGCCCTCTGAGCAACAAGATGTGAAGATTCACACAAAAGCTCATTGCAAGCAAGGTCTGCAAAGTAGGAAAGAGATAGGAGTCTAACACAGCCCTCATTTTCCACTACTTTTCACTTAATACTAAGGGCAGTCCCATGAGCACAGGCTATTTGTTTGCTCCTCTAAGTCTGAACTGGCCAAATAAGTGAAACTTCTAAGGTTGTTCTCTTCTGAGCACAGGTTACCAAAAGTTAGGTAATTTTCTGTGTCACCAAAGTCAAGCAATTTTTTTTTTGAGTATGTATTAAAAAAGGTAAAAAATTAGATACCAAGTACCTATAAGGTCCTTCCAGTAAGAACCAGGCACCCAGGAGAGAACTGCTGTTAGTATCAATGCAAACAGCCACAGTAAAACAAACTGTGCATAGCTGCTTTAGAAAAGGGAAAAATTCACAAAGGGTGATTAAACACCATTTCCAGAGACAGAAGACTTACAGGATCTCAGGCTGTGGGCTGGCCTGAATTGGTGCTCGGGGTAAACAGTCCTGAAAAGCAAACTTGTTCTTGGGTCCAAAATTTCACAGTCTTTTGCACAAATAGGCAGAAGTGCAGGCAAATGGGCAAACCCATGTAGGGCTGCTCCTATCTATGCAATGAATACAGTGAGAACATCTAACTATGGACACAGGCAGAAAACACCAGATGTGGCAGGTGGATCCAGATTCTGGGAATTGCAGGAGAGCTTTGGGATTCTCAGGAAGCACCATTTCCACAAACACCTCACCAAGGTGTTCCTCACAGCCCCACTTTTGGGAGGGCACTGGGAGAGACTCAGACACCCACCACAGGGTAAAGACAGCGTCAGGCAGGGGAGCTGATGCCAGCCAGTTGAGGTTATAGCAATCCAAAATTGCCCTGGGATACTGGCTATTCCAAGAGAACTTTGGGGATGGTATGAAGATGTACAAATGCTGTCTTGCAGTGCTCAGTGGTTGATGTGCTCCATCAGTGTTACAGCATCCCACCCATCACTGCCTGACCCAGACATGCAGTGTGCTTGTGTAAATGAACAACATTCTCAGGGGCAGCAATTTCCAATGCAATGAATTTCTGCAGGAGAGCAAGCCATTTCCTTGAAGAAGGGAGTAAAAATGAACTCAATACTATGCAACTATAGATTTTAAAACTCCTGTTAAAATGCTGTAGCATGCAGAGAGGAGTAGGCAGGTTTTGAAATTATATTTATACTGATATATCTGTAGATCTATCTATTACCATCTTTATCTCTACACAATCTTTATATACCTCCATCCATACAGTATCTATATCAACAACACTGTCTGTCTGTCTATCTCTCCATCTATCTCTTTATATCCATAACTCCACCCTTGTCTAAAGACAAGTATAAAAATTCCTTACCTGACAAATGCAAGGTGGGGTACTCGAGTTACATCTTACAAAGTTATTTTTGGGCTAAGAACATACCCTATGGAAGGTGCAGGATCTCATCAATGGAAGTTAAGAATAGGTTAGACAACTATCTCTTAGGATTACTATGGGTGTAGCTGACCTCATCCTGGGCAATGGGACAAATTAAGTAACTTCATGAGTTTCTTTCTATCCAGCCCTGTCTTTTCCATGACTTTACTGGCTTTATTTAAGCAACATCTAAAGTCGATTGTTTTAGCAAGGTACTTTTGATTATATTAGCAAGGTACTTCACAGTAGCTTTAAAGCACTTGAATAATATACATTAGTGAGATAACATTTTTTAAATGCATATGCATTTTTTCTATCATGAAATAGGGAAAAATCTATATAAAATTACAAGCAAGAGCGGAAATAAAGTATACAGCATTTGAAAACAATTATTTTCTCAACTAGGAGAAAGAAAAATTGGCTTTTCAATAAAGGAAGTTTTAACTTGCTCAAAACTCAACACTTCATGACATCCACAAGACTTCTTGTGTGAGAGCACTGAAAGCCAAGTGTTCAAGCCTCAAAACTTCCACAAGGTATAAATCTGAAAAATACTAATTAACCTGACAGATCTTAACATGCTGCAGCATGGTTGCAAGCAGTCAGTTATACCTCCTTCTCACTGCTTTGCAAAGACAAGTCTAACAGAGTTCTGTGAGGGAGAAGTCATCATTACTGTGCTTTTGCTAACTGAGAGGCTCAGCCAAGACCAGGAATGGACCTGAGCTCTGCAGAGCCCACAGCAGGAGCTCTGTTCATGTAGATGTTAACAAGCATACAGGTTTTATAAAATATATTTAAACTAATTTAAAACATTCCACAGCAACTCTTCCAAGTTACTTTAATCTGAAATACTCAAGGGCTGATTTTTAAACCTGAGTTTATTCCAAAATCCCAGAGCTTTTTACTGCCTATGAGGCAGAGATCTGAAGGCTACACACTTTGCTATCTTGTGAGAGCACTACAAGAAATTCATTGATACCAGAACAAGGGAAACAACTAGCTGCTAAGAAAATGGCTACTCTTTGTAATGGTATTTTATGATTATTTCATAGTTTTGGCACTTTCCAAGAACACAACAGCCAATGCAACGCCATAGAAATGGCAATGTCTGCACCACAGAGCAGCTAGGAAAGGCAGCAATGCTTTGAAATAACATGATACATGACAGTGGAGACACCCCATCTAATCACTAGCAGGGTAAGTACATTTTGCTGGCCCATTTGTGAAATTTTGGGCCCAAGAACAAACTGCACTAAAGCAGCAGAATATAATTTTCTCTTATGTCACATCAGAAGCAGAGCTTGACGACTGGTGTGGATGCTGACATAGGCAGCTGTGGAAGTAAAGAAGGTCTTTTGAGGACAGGAATGAGCTTGTGTCTAAAGAAGAAGCTGTAATGAGAACATGCATGGGGCATGAAACACATCAAACACTCAGTGTGTTTTTATGATTTTGGTGAGAATCTGATTTCATACATTTGCAAGCCTTTAATGAATAAATTAACTCTGCCTTCCCACAGTGGAAAATGTTCATAATCTTCTACATAAGAAATACTTGAAAAGCATATTTCCCCCTGAATTTTTTACTTGGATTATAGTGTCCTGTTTTATCTGTGTAAACAAAAGACTACAGTCAAAACAAGTCCAGAGTATTTTCATAGGTACAATGGTATTCCCATCTACCCTCTACCCATCTACCTCATCTTGGGACTACTGCCTCTGCCTAGCTCCAATCCAACCCAACTACCTCAATCCAACCCAATTCAACCTAACCTAATGTAATCTAATCTAATGTAACCTAACCTAACCTAACCTAACCTAACCTAACCTAACCTAACCTAACCTAACCTAACCTAACCTAACCTAACCTAACCTGACCTAACACAACTCAACACAATTCAATTCATCCAATGCACCACTGGCACCCTTCCTGGTCCTGGAGCAGCAGAGAAAAGGCACTTCCCCTTGATTTGTCTTCAGAGGCTAATCCTGTCATGGGTAAGAGGAAAAAATCTCAAGAATCCAAGTGCTGCCTCTACAGTGCCAGCTTTGGTCCTGTGGGAAACCGAACATCATCTGCAGCTGGTCCTCCCCTTCTGATGGCTGCTCCTGCAGGATGGTGGAAATGGGGTTTACAAATGGTGGGCTAAGATGGGCTTGTTGATCTGCTTTCCTGCTTCTGCTGGACACCTGCTTCAGGAGCCACCACCTGCCAAAAAGGATTCACCTCCTTACATCAAGAGAGGTGAAACTGAAGAGGTTAAATCCAAGTGATCCCGAAAATCCCGATTCTGGCACTCACCACACCCTGAGGTGCCTAAGCTCCACAGACACCTCAACTCCTGACCTTAAAGCTTGCACCTTATAATGGTATCACTTCTGTCCATGCTCAGAAACACAACAGGCTTGGCAGCGAAAATACTTCCATGGGTCTCAGGTGGATAGAGTGTTTCCAAGTCCCTCTCTCCCATAATGCTGAGTATGTGTGCAAGCCCCAGGGGCATGAATGCCCTCTTCAGTCCTTCCTGAGGCTTCATTTTACCTGAATCTCTTCCAACTCCTTGCCTGTTTTTCATCCCCCTGGGACACCTGTTTCTCCAGAGCACCTATTTCTCCAAGAAATCCAATTTTCAATTCCTCTTCCACAGCTTGCTCACCTGGCAGCACTTCTTGAACTCATGCCCAGTGCCTGGCCTTGATCTTGTTGCATCTCATCCACACACTGATACCAGCTGTCCTGTTCTCATGGCCCATCAATTTTTGCCTTTTTCTGACTTTGCTTCAGCCATTTCAAGAAGACCTCCTCTAACTCATTGCTAGTGCACCCGTCCAATCTCTCCTCACAAACAACTTTCTCTTCCAGTTGCTGGCATCAAACACATATTCCTTCTCCATGTTTTCCTCTTTTTTAGCAGCAAAAGAAAGTCCCAGGTCTGATGTCGGCAAGTATTTTAAAAAGCACACAGGATAAACCTACCTTCCAGATGTAGTGGTGAGGGCAGAAAAAGAGGACACGTCTGTGAAAATGCAGTTGCCCTACTCTGCATGATCAGGGAAATAAGATACGTATCTCCTAAGTGAGAATGATGGTTTCACGGGAAATTCAGGGCATTTTCTTAATGACTTCATGGAAAGGAAACGTATCAGTTTGTAAAATGTCATGAAGATGAAGCTGGGCCACCAGAACACAAACACCAACTAACAAATGGAGTTAAAAAATCAGGTTTTGGGACAAACTAACATATCCTCTTAACTTTGATAAAGTTTTAGTTATGTCAAGTAAGTATAAGAAGTTTCCTGGAAAAAATAAATAAAAATTTGCAGATTTGAGGTGTGAATAATCCTTGTGCACTTGCAGTAAGTTATTTATGGCTAATCAACACCAGATAAATTTTTCTTGTTTGCATCACACCAGCTGCTGTCTATGTATGTACACATATTACATCCCCCCACCCTGTGCATCTAGGAATTATATGACCCACTTTCAGGTGTCTGCATAGCTGTACCAGTGAGAAAAATGGCAAGAGGATAGTGCTGTTTCACTAGTGAATTTACACCCATATAGTGAGGTGTACTTTCTTTTATTAGCATGACCTTTGCTGGTTGCTGTTAATGAACATTCTTGAAGAAGGCAGGTGATGGGACACAGATGGTGGGATTTTATGGACAATGACCATTGTTGTGGGTCAAGTACACCTGTGCTGCAATAATAAAATTAATAACTTCTACAACAACAGCTTTACATATGGCTGTCTCAGAAGAGTGCCACTTGTGTAACTCACAGCCTTTGGAGACACTATTTATAATTTATACCCAAGTTGAAGTGCAAAGATTTTTCTCTCCCACAAGTTGTGGTAATCAATACAGGTCTGCACCTATTACAGCCTGATGAGGTGAAGTGTGTGGTGAGGATCAGCTGCACTGGGCAAACAACACAGATCACAAACATGGCTTTCCAAAGGGATCTCCAGCGGCCATTTCCCACACCTACGCTGTGAGAGCAAATAAAAGAGGAAATAATTTTTTGTAGAGGTACCAACCCTGATACGTGTTGCAAACTAAATTAATTGTGCATATACCTCAGAACTACTCAGAAACTTGAGGGATTTTCGCACGTCACATAGATTTTAGGTTTCTGCACCCTAATTCATAACACATCAAGACTTAATATGGGTGTTGGGGTTTAAAAGTTTTC
>VXAC01006543.1:138483-163286 GCA_013399225.1 Rhipidura dahli | reverse complement strand
ATAATAATAATAATAATAGTAACCATAGCAACAGTGATGATAGGAATAGTAACAACAAAATCAACAACAACAAAACTCATTCACAGCCCTGTTGAATATGGAAACTAATTTACTAAACTCATCTTTTCAGCAAAAGAGCCTTAGTAGGAATAGCAAGACAGAGAGACAGATATTTGGAGAAGATAGTATTTTATTACTGAAAAGGTTAGATGTTCTAGTAAATTTAAAAAAATGTTGGTTTTGACTTTTCTATAAAAGTAGAGGTTAAAGTATTCTGCCTTTTAAAATTATTTCCACATTTCTTAAAATATACATAATTTGTCTATTTACATATATTTGCTTATTTATTATATATCTGTATTAAATGCAGGTTCCAATCTGTGGAATACATTCCTTTCTTCACAGAAAAGTACTGCAAATGAGAATGTAAAATTATAAAGAGAACATATTTTCACAAGACCGTAATTTTAATTTGTCATTAGTAGTTCTATTAATGTGAAAATCCTAGGGTTTAATTTTGAATGCAATTAGATCTAAACTAAAATTGATATTTTGCACAATGATCAATTCCCCCTTTAAAGGTGCACCTTAATAAATCATACTCTTTTATTCCTTACTAATTACAATTAGAGTAAAAATTCCACCATGATTAGCCTTTGATTATCACAGTGCTTTGTGAATAACAATATAATGACTTAATTGGTAATAGAAAACAACAGATAAAAACAACTATTTTTTTAAAAGGCGCAAAATATATAGAATGAGAAATAATAATTAAAAAAATAATGCTTACCTTTATGTTCCCTTTTAACATCACCCAGTAAAGCTTGACTGCACTTTCATTTGCATCCAAATTCCATTCTGGAAAAAAATCTAGTTGTATTTGGCCCTAATCATTGTCACAAACGTTATTTAGAACTGTTCTGTTTGTGTTAATATTGTAGACAATACTGTTTCAAATCCATCACCAAAAAGCATCAGCACACTTTTCAGTTATATACGGACATTTTGCTTAAAGGATTATTAGGGGAAACTCTTACTACTGTACCTGCTAGAGCTACCTAGCTGTAAGCTCTGAAGGAATTCACAAGGCTCACAGACATCAACAAAACTACATGGACCGTCATCAAAAGCCAGATATTTCACAACTTTGGGATTTCTGGTATTCTGTGCAAACCATCCTTTCCTTCTTATTTCATAATAATAGAAAAAGATTCTTTCAACTGTTTAAAGGTTGTTTTTGTGATTGTCTTAAGAGCTAAACTCTTGCTTTTCAAAGAACATACATACAAGCAGCCATTTTCTGGGCCGGGTTTCATAGAATGGTTTGTATTGGTAGGGATATTCATCCAGATCATCTAGTTCAACCCCCTGCCATGGGCAAGGACATCTTTCACCCCATCCAGCCTGACTGAGCACTACCAATGATGTGGCATCCACAAGTTCTCTGGGTAACCTGTTCAGATGTCTCACCAACGTAATCATAAAAAATTTCTTCCCTGTGTCCAGCCTAACTATGCACTTTAAAAATATTGCTCCTTTTTCTTTTACTACAGCCATGGCAAAAAGCCTTTTCTCTTCCTTCTTATAAGCCACTTTAAGCATTGAGAGACCACAATAAGGTCTTGCCACAGCCTTATCTTCTCCATATTGAACAACCAACTCTCTCTTAACCTTTCCTCAAATGAGGAGTGTTCCAGTTCTGTGATCACTTTTGTGACCCTCCTCTGAACCTGCTCTACTACATCCATGTCTTTCTTGTGCTGGATACCTCAGGACTGGATGCAGCACTACAGATCAAATCTTATGAGAGTAGTGTAGAGCAGCAGAATCCTGCTTCTCCCAGCCTCTGTGCCATGCTTCTTTTGATGCATGGAGACAATTGGCTTTCTGGACTGGAAGCACACGATACTGGATCATGTTCAATTTTTTATCCTTCAGTATAACCAAGTCTTTCTCTGCAGGTCTCTTCTTGATTGATCATCCTTCAGTCTGTACTGATATTGGGGATCACTCCAACTCAAGTGCAGGACATTGCACTTGGCCCTGTTGAATTGTATGAGTTTCACACGGCGCTGTAGTCTGTCCAGATCCCACTGGATGACATCCATTCTCTCTACTGACACACCTGCACCACTCAGCTCGGTGTGATCTGCAGATTTACTGAGAAATCCCCATGTCATTAATAAAAACATTGAATAATATTGGTCCCAATGCAGACCCTTGAGGTGTGGTAGGGTGACGCTGATTGAATGCAAGGTGCCCATCAAAGCTGGTCTATCACACTTCCTCAGCAGGATGGGGGAGACATAATATAATGAAAGGCTTGCAGCTCGAGATAAGGACTGCAAGAGATGACTCACCAGTTACCATCAGCACTGTCATTGATTTCTGAAGAGAAATGTTTCAATGCAGATCTTGTGTCCTGAAAACTTCTGAAACTAAAATGGCACCTCTGGGAACAGATAGTAGATGCCTGCCATCCTTTAGAAGTGCTTCTGATTTACATGCATAAATATTTTATATTGCAATAAGTTCTGAAACACATCAAATATTCTGATGTTGCTTTTCTCTTAAAGAAGTTGAAGTGGTGCTGTCCATGGGGCTGATAAGGGGCCTACCAGAATCCTGCATAAGGTTTGGGAACATAATGTGAAGAGATTGATTTTAAACTCTGACTTTTAAAAATAAATTGACCAGGGCACAGGGAGGTTTACTTTAAAAAGATGACTAAAAACCAATGTATTTTCCTTCATAAAATGAAAGGTCAAAAGTGATAGGGTTGTTTTTGTAATCAGATTTTTTTTTCTCTCACAGAGAGATGAATACAATTTTCTAGTGGAATCATTACCAGGTTGCAAAAATTCCAGTGACTGAAGGATCAGAGACAGGCTAGTAAATACTTGTAAGCTTTAGTTTACTAGGCAGATTGTTTTACTTTCTTTGCCTGTTTCTTGTTTGGTTTCTTCTAGTAGTATATGCAGAAAGACAAAATATTAATATTTAATGTGTTCTGTATATCAGCCTTACTTCCTTTGTCAAGAGAAAATGTTCACAGAATCACATACCTGGATACAATCAGTATGATTCTTCCAATGTACCTTTAATCTTCTGTTTCATTACTAAAATTCTTTTTCTTCAAGTCTATGACTTAAACTATCATTAAGAATGAGGGTGAAAGAAACACAAAATAATCAGTGAAGACATCATTCTTGTAAAATCTTTGTTCCTAAATAATATAAAAATGGCAAAGATCTTGAATTGATTTAGTATTTTAGAGAAGAATGAAAACAGGCAGATGCTCACAAGAAAACAAAAATACAAAAAACAAGTGGAACATGAGGAACTGTTTGCTGTTACAGTCTAGTGCTGGAAATAAAACCACTGTCCTTCCTCTTTTTCGAGTAAATATAGCTATTGCGATGTGCTGAAAAATAATACACAGTTGACTTTTTGTAATGTGCATACACAGAGACACAAAAATCTTATTTCATATATGGTTCTTGTATTCTGTATCTCATTTCAGTTACAAGAAAACTTGGAATAATATATGCCTCACAAAATTACCTTGAGGTGTGCAAAGTGAGCTAAAATCCTTTGATGGTAGTTGAAAGGTATAAATATGTATCTGGAAAGAGATTAACTCATAAAGTCTTTTATTATCAAGTTAATGCATATTAAGGATAATTAAAAATATAAAAATATTTCCCATAGACAATGTAGGAGGGATTTTACTCAGTTCTGATAATTTTAATTGCGCTTGTCTGCACCAGAATAAATGCCATAGTATCTTAATTATGTTCCTGATTTAGAATTTTCCTAGCTAACCTCAGACAAAAATGTGTCTTGATTATAAATTTTTCTAAGGTTAGAATTCAAGCATCATCTTACAAAATTATTTACAGTCCATGACATTTTTTATGTTATTTGTAACAGCTATTGATCTGCTTGGAGTATGTCAACATTCTGCAACAACAGAAAGAGTCAGCTTGTAATGAGGTGTTGAGTGCCTAATTCATGCCATCTGTTCTTTGCCTCTATGTGAAACATTTTCCTTTTGTTACTTTTTTGTCTTTCAGATTCTACATTTCAAACATTTTATGCACAGTGTTCCCACTGGATAAACCACAGGACTGGCCCAGTTTAATGTCAAATTTTTGGTGTTTCTCTAATGGTCTAATGATCTTGTTGTCTGTTCATTATTAAGCAAATGTAACCTAATCAAACCCTGAAACAACAGACTTTAGTAATCTCAATACATTGGTTAAGACAAGAACTTGTGGTATCCACTCCATCCCTCTAATTCTTCAAGAGAGATATATTAGGTGACCATCATTTGGAATTTCCAGTGTAATTTTCTTATTGGATGAAAGGACAAAACCTGTCATTTACTGTCCTTTCCAGTGAGAAAAGTCTTTTTAACTTCCTGGGAACAGCATGTTCTATTTGTGGAATGTCAGAAGAACTCATCTGTTTCATTAAAATCTTCATTACTTAAAATATCAGCTTAAGAAAACTGATGAACTTTGAGTTCCAATAAACTTATTTTTTTCCCTGTTTTTTCCTTAATAATGGAAAACCCCTTTGTTTTCAATTTTGTTACTGCTCTGCAATTCAAAGTCCTCCCAGATCCATATTTGAAAGACTGATAAAAATAGTCCATACATACTTGTACTACTGGGAAAAATCAGATTCGACTGAACCATTGGAATACAACAACCTTGTTTTTCAGCAAGTTTCAGAAATCTGTCTTAAATTTGTGAACGACATATCAGCCTTTGCTCAGTGACTTGAATAACAGCATATCAATAATATGGCAGTTCAGAAAATCCAAAGTGGTACCTTCTTTACAAAATCTGAGAAGTATCTGTGTTTGAATAAGCAACCTATCTAACCAGCCTACATGTTCACACCGCTCCCTTTTTTGCCTACTACAATAAAGTTTAATATTTTCCAGTATGCATTACTGAATACATTACACCATAATTTTGTCAAAATGGATTGAGAATCAGCTTCTTATTTGTCCAGAGTCCCATAAACCAAATTATCATTAAAAAGAAAAAAGAAAAAGAAGAGAGATAATTTACAAGTATGCAACTCAGTCTAACAATATTATAAATATGTAATTTTGTGGATTTGAGGTAGAAAAATTCTTTTTCTTTTATTTGAAAATAAAAAATACCCAATAACATGAAATCTTTGTAATGGATGTGAAATGTCAGGATTAGAGTATCCTCATTTTAGTTGTCATCATTCCTCTAGTGACCCAGATATGTCATGTTCTCAGTATCTAAACTCAGGGCTGAGCTGTGAATCTTCCAAGGGACAATTCTCCTCCAAGCTTCAGATTTAAAATTGTAGTAAGCAGTTTTTAGAACTGTCTACCTTGACAAAACTAGATACATAAGAAATAATACATTCAAAAAGAGGAAGTTGAATAAATAAAATACATAAGAAAGAAGACTTTGGAATATTTTTTTTTTTCTGAAGGAAATCTGCTATTTAAAAAAGCAGGTTAAATTGGTTTATGCAACTAATAAAATAATTGGAAAAAATATCAAACAAAGCTTAATAACTTCTCTTTAAGTAGCACATTTTCCACAGCCCTTCTAGTGAATTAAAGCTCCTTCTCCTGCATAGAATAGCCTAATAATCACTTATACCTGACATACTTGTCCCCAGTCTTCTGCTGAGCCATGGAACAAAAATTGAGAATAGTGGCCATTATTTTCTCATGATTATTTGATTAGGAGTAAGAGTTTCTCTTTTTCTAACCTTTGAATAAAGAAGATCCAAACAATGTCTCCAACTTAACAGAAGTGGAGAAGATGGAATGGAAACAGATGCTCAGTATGGAACACAGATCATCATTAAATGCATCTGCCTTTATCATTCACCTCTTATCAAATTATGATTATTTTGTCCAGTCTCAATATACAGTTTTTCACTGTAACAGTTCCAAAGGTTTTTAAAACTCTCACAGATTTTTCTTCAGTTATCTGATGGAAACTGCTCTCAACTGAATCTTAGATACTGCAAATTTTAGCACAACACAGTATAATCAAAACCGTTTATCTTCATAACTGTATTGCTCAAAACCACATTCTTATTCTCATTGCATTTCAATGCAGCTTGTGCTGAAAATAACTAGTGTCACACACAGGTCAACATGCCTTTCATACTGGATTATAATTAAATTTTATAAAATATTAATACCCAAAGCTAAGTGAGAGAAAAACATTTATAGTCCATTTTGTGCTTTCAAAACATTAAGAATTTCTACATAAATTATGATTCTGATTATGATTATCACTCAAGAGCTCACTTTGATCTCCAAGAAACAAGACCAGAAAAAAAGAGTTGAAGACTTTTAGCTAACAGATTAATTTAAAACACACATATACACACACACACACAGCAGTTCCAACTTATAAATAAAAAAGTGCAAACCCCCCAAGTCTTTCATTGGCTTTGAAGAAAATCTCAAACTCTATCTTTCAACTAACACCCTCATTCTTAACATGATTTCATTACTACAGGTCTAGTGTGCTGACCCTGGCTGGACTCCAGGTGCTAATCAAAGCTGCTCTATCGCTCCCCTACTCAGCTGGACGTAGGAGAGAAAATACGTGGAAAAGGTTGTGGGTTGAGATAAGGGCAGGTAGAATGCACTCACCAGTGACTATCATGGGCAAAACAGACTCATCTTGGGGAGATCAACTGAATTTATTACCCATCAAATCAGAGCAGGATAATGAGAAATACTGCCAAATCTTAAAAACATCTTTCCCTATCCCCTCCCCTGCCTTCTTCCTGGGTTTTACCTTGACTCTGAGTTTTCTCTATCTTCTCCCTCCCAGCAGTGTGGGGGGTGTGGAATAAGGGTTCTGGCCAGTTGATCATACACTGCTGTTTTTGCCACTCTTCATTCCTCAGGAGGGTGATTCCCCACACTCTCCTCTGCTCCAGTGTGGGGTCACTCCCTTGCAAGGCAGGCTTGCAGGAACTTCTCCAACATGGGTCCTTCCCACAGGCTGCAGTCCTTCATGAACTGCTCCAGTATGGGTCCCTTCCACAGTCTGCAGTCCTTTGGGAGCAGAGTGCTTCAGTGTGGATTCTCCACAGGGTCACAAATTCTGCCAGAAAACCATTAGGTCAGAGTCCCCTTCAGGCATCCTCCTCTTTTAATGTGGGTCCTCCAGGGGCTACAGGTGGCTATCTTCTCCACTGTGAACTTCCATGAGCCACAGGAAGGAGCCTGCTCACCATGGTCTTCCCCATGGATTGCAGAGGGAAGACCATGGTAAGCAACACCTGGAGCACCTCATTCTCCTTCTTCACTGACCCCACAGTCAACAAATGTGGACAATTTACACACAATCCAACCCTTGTCCCTTCACAATTGCAACAACAGAAATTCCCCACTATGTCTCTACTTCCCATCAAGCAGGTGATGTTCAGCCACTCATTGGGAAATAAGGCCTCAGTAAATGCAGCATTTGCTCTGGAATAAAAATATTGCACATAACAAAAATCTCCATCTCAGTCAGGCCAAATACACAACAAGATGAAAGTCAGTCCATGTTTTGAAGCTGAAATTACAAAACCAAGTGTCTCAAATGTGCTATTTACAAAGGCAGAAAGCAGTAAAAAAATTACTTTTAAGCATCAATAATCTAAGAGTTGCCATGTTATCAGTATATTAAAAATAATTAAATCATTTCCAGAACTGCCCTTAGCTAAAACTCTCTTTTATTTTCGTATGATACTTTTTTGCTTTTTCTTATAGTCTTGGGAAAATCATTAACATATTTATTGAGCATCTCTAGAAAATCTAATCAAAATCTAATAAAAGTCATTATGAAGTTTATTTAAAACTTTAATTTTTCAGATTATAAAAAAAAGATGCTGTGTAGTTTCTCTTCAATTTATATTTGCATATACATACAAACTTTCATTCCAATTATTAAGAAGTGTCTACTTTGTGAGATAAAGGCACATTAAGAATGAGGCAATAAACAAGATTCAAGCAGTCATAGAACAGTTTGGGTTAGAAGGTACCTTATAATCACCTAGTTCCAACCTCTCTGCCATGAGCTGGGATGCCATCCACCAGATCAGGTTGTAAATCCAACCTGCCCTTGAATTGTTCCAGGGATGGAACACCTGCAGCTTCTCTGGGAAACCTGTTTGAGTGTCTCATCATAGGGAAGAACTTCTGCTTTATACAGCATCTAAATCACTCTCCTTTCAGCTTAAGGCCATTACCCTTTGTCCTATCACAAGCATGGTCTTGCAAAAAATCCCTCTCCAGCTCTCTTGTAGGACCCTTTTACATATGGGAAGGTGCTCTATGGTCTCCCCAGGACCTTCTCTTCTCCAGGCTCAACAGCACCAATTCTCAGCCTGTCTTCATAGAGAGGTGCTCCAGCCCTGTGATCACCTTCATGGCTCTTCTCTGGGCTTGTTCCAGGTTGGGTCTCACAAGACAAGAATAGAGGGGGACAATGCCCTCTCTCTCCCTCCTGGCCACACTACTTTGGATGCAACCCAGGATTTGATCTGCTTTCTGGGCTTTGAGTGCACATTTCTGGGCCATGTTGAGCTTCTTGTTAATGAACACCCACAAGTCCTTCCAAAACCTGGTTCTTTTCAGGCCCATATTAATTCCTGACATGGCTAACTCAGATGTCTCTGCACTGTCCCTGGATCAACCAGCATGGAAAGACAGGGCAAATACTTGAGTACCTTGAGACAGAGACAGGCAAGTCTAGCCTGACTTGCTGTCTGAATATCAGCATCTGTAGCAGAGCTGGTAGACTGAGAAGGAGGCAATTGGATCGCTGATGAAAGGACAGGATCTATGCAGACAGACTTCATGAATCACGGGATGTTGCCTTTAAAAATTTTGGGAGACACAGTGGATAAGATGCAAATTAAATGACAGCCCAAATGAAACACAGACAAACTTAAATTACAGTAAACTGTAATTTTAGCATAAGCTAATTGCATAAAACTTGAGTTGCTTGAATGCAGATTTTTTAGTGCATACAGCATTCATTTAGGAAGCAGAATGCACCCTCCAAATTGATTGAAGAAATTTTGATGCTCTTGTTGTGATTCCAAACCACAAGGCTGTAATTTATTTTGGGAGGAGCATAATTTCTATTATTTTTATTGAAGCTGTGTACATGGATACAGGAATATTCTGGCCAGGAGAAGAGCAAGAAAGATGCAACAAGACCAAAAATATGTTCCCCTGTAATGATGAACAATCCATTTATATGCAAAGCTCACTAGGGCAGTGGAGGGGCACCAAAAAAATCCTCAGCAACACATCCCATCTCTTTTTGCTTACCTATGAATCACTGTACAACTCTGAAAATATGTACACATGAAGTAATAAAATTATCTGGTTCATACCATTTTTTCCAAGCTAGTTTCATTCAACTTTAACTTAAATATCTCTGGATAGTAAGTACTCTGATGTACATTTTTGCTAGGAACTGAGGACTTTTGTCTGTGAGTCTGTGAGTTCCAAGGCTGGGAACTTGAACTCTTATTCCAGTAGTTCTCACCATCGATCATTTAACAAGCCTTCTAAGGGCTAAAATTCAGTGAAAAATCTCTCTTTGGAAAATTACATTTACAGACAAAATCTATGTCAACCAATGTTTTGAAGGTCCTTTCTTTGTTAGAACGGAAGAAGTTGAGCTTGCAGTGCCATTAGTATTGGCAAAGCCAGCTTGCAGTGTAAGTGTATTAGTTATGTTCACCACTGCTACCAGCCTCACAGTATGGCCACATTCAGTCTCTGTGTACAGAACCCAGAGATTAGAGCAGCTGCTGCTAATAATGCCAAGATCATGTAGTTGGTCCCTGTATGGGCCATTCACTTAAGAGTTGAACTAGATGAGCCTCATGGGTTCCTTCCAACTCAGAATATTCTGTGACAGAGATAAAAACTCAGAATGTCCATCTGGGAAAAGATGACATAAATCAGAGAAGAAATAAAATCATATTCAATATCAGTAAATATTTCAGATTAAATTTACATTCTGTGCTGTAATAATAAAGATAATTAATAATGGTTACACAACCTCAGGGTGTTTTCTGTCTGATGTTTCATGCTGTTTTAAGGATTTGAATTAGATTTGGATTCAATGAACCCATTTACTGTATGACATCATATTACTTCAGTGCAGAATTTTCCATGAGCTCATAGTGATTAACCATATCTATATTTATCAATTTCCATTCTCTTTTAGAGAAAAAATTGCGACTGGTACCAAAATCAGCACTGAAAAAAGGAAAATTGTCTCATAAATTGTCTGCCATATCAAGTTGAATTATTTTAGCTTGATAAACACAGTGTCAAAGTTAATACAAAACTGCTGGGAGCATCTCAGAAGAGTTGAACTTCAGTCCCTGCTTTTTTTTTTTCTCTCTACTGATTATGTAAGTATTTTCTTCTAGTCGGGCTTTTCCCATGACATTCTACAGCTGCATCATGTGTAACTAGAAATAATTACTGAGACAAGAAAATTGCACTGAAAAACTGGGTTGGAAATGAGATGACTGCAAATATGGTCACACTTGGATTTTTACTTATTGCTTAGAAAACTGAAATGTTTTGGGGAAGATTTGAAGAAAAACTGGAAGAAACTTCTTTAGGCAGAAGCCGAAAACTCAGATGTGTGAAAGATTAAAATGCCAAATATCATAATATACTCTTGTCTCTACCTACCAGAAACTAGCTTGGTATTAGAGAGGGACATAGCCAACCCTAAAGTTTGGGCCTGATAGATGAAGCATGCAAATATTCTTCTAAGCACATGCATGTGCCTACACACACAGAGCCACGAAGAGATTTTCTGGGGCAGGAATGTTTGGTTCACTTACAATAATGTGGGAAGGAAAACAGCAGAGATTTTTCTCATGGGACAGAAGAGTTGGTAATTCTTCCAAACCATAGGGGGTCAAGGGCAAAATTCTAACCTCGTGAAGTCTTCACCTTTCATTTCTCTGTTCATTACATAAAAGTACAGATAGTGTTTGAACCATATACTCTGAAACAGGTGCCCAACTGTAGGACAAATAACCTTCTACAGTATAATATTAGAAGATGGAAAAAGGACAATATTTAATGTCTTTGGGAATTAATTGCTGGAGTCATTTGCAGTATAAGTGATTTCATGTGATGCTGGTCCTTTGATGTTTCCCTAACCACTATAAATGAGCACTAAACAAACTTCAGTGATTAGGAATATGATTACCTTCTGTCATTGATCCTGTTTTCACTTCACTTCCATTCATGAGGGAAAAGTAAAATGACTCTCCAGAGACACTCACTCTCTGGGTCAATATTCACCCAGTGCTTTTTTCACAAAAACCAGCATACAAATTTGCTTGGGCACCTAAATATACAGACTATATCTATCAAATAGACAGCACAGTTACCTCATGTTAATCAGAAACCTTCTCAGCTTCAGCTGCAGAATTTTATACTGTATTGCACCCTGTGAAACATTTATTACATCATATCCAAAAGGAACAAAAGCCTATTTTTGTAAATGTTGAACAAATTACATAAAGACTGAGAATACAGTTTATACACTATGGGATAAGGAAGAAATCCTGGCTTTCAGTTAATAACACCTTCACAGGAAGGACAGAAACATCAGTCTTCAGTGAGAAAGTGCTCTTACAGTCTGTGTTTTTTATTAGTGCTCCTCACAGTTAAGCAACAGGACTTCAAGTACACTCCTAAATGATTTGTGTGGGGGCAACACCTGATTGCACTGGCCTCAGTTAAAGACATACATGTTCTACAACATGATTAAAATAATGCACTTCTGATTTGACAGAAAAACACATTGGACTAAACACACCAAAACTGGACACACAGTGTACAGCTTTACCTTTTCATTTTACCTTTGCGTGGTAGACAATTTAGTGGTAACAAAATAACAGAATTTTAGAGCTTTTGATAATTTAAAAACACATTTAGTTTCAATTTTGCAGTAAGGTAAAGTATTGTGCTGAATTTCCCTAGGATTTTTAAAAATATAAATTTACAATCTCAGAAAATTAAACAATGCATCTTTGCTCACCTTTTGGCATCACATATATTGAGTATCTGCAAACAAGTCTAACAAACAGATTCTAGTCTTATTTTATTTAGGTATATGCCAGTATATTGCATGTCTTAATGCATTAATTAATTAACAGGTTTAATTAAGGAACCTGTAGCTGTAAATAATTCAGCAATTCATGTATAAGTTCTTTTATAATAGAAAGCTTGGTAAAAAACAGAATGGAAAAGGAAAACTAATAGAGCATCTATTTTGAATTAGAAATAGCAGATATAACTTAGAGGAGCTGTAAAAAACTCATGGTCTATACTTCATGCTCTAGCAATGGTGTGAGTTATTTTCAATTGCTGTACCAATATAAGCAGCAGAACACCTTGGGAATGGGTTAACATCTGTCACTCACCCTTGTTTTATTTAGAGATTGGTCTTAAGCCAGTCCTAAAATTTATGTTTTTCATACGAACCATCAGTTTTAACTACCTCTTGCAGTGATTCATGAAATGGTTTCTTGCTGCTATTCTTTTTAAAAATAAAGTGATTTTGAGTTACTGCTTGTTTACTCTGTGTCTTTCCTCAAAGTAATTCCTGTATGAATTACAGATAGGTAAAGCCAGGAAAACATAGTGCTGGATTTAGTCCACTCTATTGAATAAAGGAACACATCTTATGTTTGAAAAAACAGCATAGTTCTGATGTAAATTTCTAGACTTGGCACAGGGAATAAGACTGTACAGGCAAGGAAAGAACCACATATTCATCTTTCTAACTGAACAGCAGGGAAGAAGTATTTCCCAGGAATAATACCAGCATCTGCCTGAGGTTAAATTATATGTGGAAAAATAAAACCACGCAGAATGCTAATTGCCTCAAAAATCACGTTAAAATGAGTAATATCAAATTTTTCAATCTAGCCACTCAAGTTAAGCTACAATTATTCTCAATATACTAGTTGCGAAAGTTTAGGATTTTTATAGGAGGAAAAAAGGGTAATAATCAGATAGGATGGGTCTATTTGAGGACATCTTTTAATGTGTTTTACATTACGATTTGTGGTGCAATGATTCTTAACAAAAACCAGACAAATGGATTGTTGCTGCCTGAGCCCCCTCCTCCCCTCAAATTCCAAGTAACTTGATCTTGGAGAAATTTTGCAACACTAAGAAGATGCTTCATCAAATTCAGTTGAGACAAAGGACTAATTCAAGAAGTTACTCCTGGTTTTTTCATAATTGAAGTTGGACTTGAACTTGGAGAAAAAGCAATAGTCTGTACAGATTTGATTTTTCAGACCTGTATGTAGCGTAATACCATAAGGAGAGCTTAAAGAAGCTATATCTACATAAGTAGTATAATTAAATACGCTCTCATAAGTATTACTGAAATGTCATATTTGGAATTATAATGCTAATCAATGTAAAAGTTTACTTTAGAGCAATTTTGCTAAAGTACCAAATCCCATATTTACCTAATCTTCTATTTAAACTTTGCAGAAATAACTAGAATCTACTACTTAATTATCGTTGTGCTATATCCCATCTTAGCTGTCCTATTTTAAAGCCTTAATATTTTCTTACAAAAATGAAGTTGACCCTTTTAAATAAGCTTCTTTTCAAAGATCAAATATATCTGTAGTATTTTCTCAATTTCTCTGATTCTGATACCTGTGCTTAAATACATATGAATATCAAATTCTGTTTATTTTAAATTTACTTTGACACAAAGAACACCTCCATTCTATAGTTTAAAATATGCAGAAAGCTGGGCTTATTTGTGTTTCTCCCAATGTATGCAGACTTATTATTTTGATGGTACAATATTTTCTGACCAATCATGCCATTCAGTTTAGATATATTCTATCTAATGTGTAAATCCTTCAGTTTGTGTAGAAGAAGAGAAAAAAAACAAACTATGTTCGTTTATGAATTTCCTTTTGATTCCGGTGGCACAGAAAAGTAGATATAACCTTAGACTCTGCTAGTTTAATCTCCTTTTATGTGAAGGTCATCAACTCCAATTATTCATATTAAAAGTACTTTTGGAGTGAACTAAACAATTCCTTCAAAAACTCCACAAGGTGTGGAATAAGTGACAGTGTGCAAAACACTGCTATTGTTTCATCACAATACCTTCCCTCTCAACCTACCCATCTTGTGGATCCTTTCTGGATGCTTTGGGGGCAGCTTTACCAAGGGTGGCAGCAGGACCATGAGGCCATTTGGATTCTGGGGAGAGTAAAGCAGGGGTTGAAGAGCTGTGTCATGGGTGCCTCTTCTCTGGCACTTGCTGAAGTGTGGATGAGGCAGATGAGCCAGTGTTTGTAAAGAGGTGACGTGCAAAGTGATCTGGGGTAGCTGTCGTGCTGTGATGCATTCCTGCTGATATGCAGGATGGCTGTGACTCATCTGCCCCAACAGACCAGGAGCTTTCCCAGAATAGAGATTGACCTATCTGGTCCCAGAAACGCAGAGTACTTTCAGGTCACCTTCTGAAAGGTAGAGAAATGTAGTCTTCAAGGGAAAAGAATAAAAAAATCCTAAACCTTGCAGAGTTCTTCTAACCCCTTCCCAAAGAACAGATTTTTAACCTGCTAGATGAACCAAGCCATGTACAGTAGTTGTGGAAGAGATTTTGAATGCCAGCTAGGAAATTTATTTGACAAAGCTTATTGATTTCTGCAGACAGATCTCTTGAAATACCTTAGTGCCTACAAATCATTCTGTCTCTGGGACTTTCTGCCTTTAGGTTATACTCCCATGCGATCTAAAATCTTAGTCCTATTTAGAGGAGGTTCTGCAGCAAAACACCTTAATCCTATTTCAAGTTAACAGAGGTAATTTTAAATTCTTTAACTGAGTTGAAATAATTCCTGATTTACACCAGTACAGCTGAAATTAGAATAAAACTTTAAATAATGAAGTTACAGGAGACTATTATCCAGTAGGGAAGCAAGGCAGATATCAAAAAGAGAAAAGTTCCGGACGTGATCTACATGGCAGCTCTGTGGAAAAATAACCTGCCACTGAGTCTAGATAGTATAGATTGAATTAGATTGAAAGACAGACTTTTTTGTGTTCTTGGAAAGAGAATACTCTTTCATGTCAGTCTTGCTCTGGTCCATAAATTTCAGAAGTTTTATGTTTTCATACATTCCAAAAGCAGCATGTGCTAAACACAGGTCCACAAAATTTCAAATTATTTAAAAGAGATTGTTGTTTTTTTTTTTTTTAATCACTGTTTAAAGTACAATCACTGTCTTAGTCACAGGTTGTCCTTTTTCATGCTCTATTATCCATACCGTTATAATTCTACATTGAATAAAATTAATTGATAGTGGCAAAGGGAAAAATTATACAGCGATAAGGATGATTATTAAGCTATCACATAAGACAGACTCTTGCACAAGAGTAAAGACTTTTCTTTCTTGTACATATGACATAACTGGGGATTTTAACTTCCATGTCTAAACCCATCTGAGTGGAACATGAGGGTGTACAACACCAAATACTCTGGACATATGGATTTTTTGCAGTTTGCCACTATGCACTGACAAGGTTTGAAAGAGGGCAAAGGTGGCAGATGACATGGGACAAGTGAATTTCTCTTTGTGAAATGGAAAGAATTGAAATAAAAAAGTATATTTATTTGCTTTTTCCATATCAGTCATAAAATAATGTTTTAACTTCATGAGAACATCTGTGAAATAGGAATATATGCTTTCAGAAAAGCCAAATAAGTTCCCCAAATACTCAGTAAGATTATGTCTTTCAGTGAAAAAATCCTCAATGACTATAGGAAGTACTTCAGGAGCTCATCTTTGATCCACTAGCACAATACCTTTGAGGCCTCATATTGTCCTTCTGAGGCACTGGAAACAGTTTTATTTAAATACACAAGTAGTGATTCATCATCTAAAGAGAGTTTCAAACTAAATAATATGGCATACAAAAAGCCATGTAAACAAAGACCTTTTCTGTTGATCAGTAGATGGCAAGCTTGCTACACCCAAATTTCGGAAAATGTTCTGCTGGCATCTAACATACAACAGTTATGTTGTATTATTATTTATTGTATCTAGAAATTAAAAAATATTTAATTTGATGAATAAATGATTTTTGTAGATGTTCTATAGATGACATGACTTTTAAAAATAGTCTGAAGATAAATTATAGTTAATATTCCCTTGGCTTTTTTTATCCTAAATGACTACTTGCTTTAAATTCTTACGTTTTTCATTTTTATTTGTAAAAGTATCTACCCTGTTAATGCTAGGATATTTCTTAGTGTTGGTATAGTTTTTGAATTTAAGCTTTTTTTTTTTTTTTGTATCAGCTACTTTTCTCAAGGCTCTTTAAAGAGTTTGCAACACACAGATAATAATCAGGATTATCTTTAATACTTATCTCTGCAAACCACAAAATATCACTAGGAATATGTTTGGTTTATTATATATCTGCAATTATTCCTTGATGTTCTGGGTGTCTATCTTATCTAATAGCATATTAGTCATACTTTTATAGTCACGGCTTTTTAGGTAGACTAATGTGCCTAAAGGGAGAAAAGTAAGTAAATAAAGTGGATAATATAAATATAAAAGAAAGAAAGCAGAATTAAATTCTTAAAGACATGAATAAACAGGATTAAGGGAGGTGTTAGGAAGATTGGGAAATCACAAGTTTTGATTGTCTGGGGCCGAACTGTACATTGAGTTAGTTGTTCCTATGCTCTATGATAGTTAGTCTTATTTTCTGTCTTGAATATTCCAGAATGAGCATAAGAAATCTGCTTTGACTGTAAGTAATGAGTTTTTTCTCTAATATTAGCGGGGAGAGACAAATATTAGCGGGGGTTTTTGCAAGATGGGACACTGAAGTTCACTTACACAGCTTCAGGAACAGAGCCACACGTTGCTACTACCTGACCTTCAGACTTCATGTAGCTTTGCAGGAGGAAAGAAAACTGTTTTTTTGAGATATTTTGTTTGCTTGTTTGGTGCATGTATGTGTGTGTGGTGTATGCATGTGTATGTCTATATGCGTTTGGTGGTGTTCATTTTGTTTGCTTTGTTTTTTCCAGAGGAAATTTCTGTAAATATGTAGCATAAAAGAATTAAAACAATTGCTTTAAGGTGATAAAAAACACAGTAAAAAATCATATTACTTGGAATAGAAGGATAACTTAAATCAGAAAGGCTTCTTACAGGCATGTGCTGGGGTGGAGAAAGGAAAACAATATGTAAAAGCTGCTGAAACCAAGAGAGTAATTCAAGGGCTAAATTTCTCAGTGGCCACGGAGAGAAAAGCAGGATTTCTTATGTTTCTGATGTCCTGATTTTTTTTTTTTTTCAGGTTTTACAAAGACATGAAAGCCCTCCTTGTGGATTTGCTGCTAGGGACGACTTAGCCTAAGAGGGACACCAAATAATTCTGATTAACAAGCTTATTTAAAGGCAACATATCTGTTTCACAAAAGTTTTTAAAAGAAATAATGATGCTTGTTTGCATTGAAAATATGGGATGGATTTTAGTGTACTACATTGATTCTTTAGCTTTCAACTATATTTTAAAAAAAATGATTGTATCCTCACTCTTTCACTAAAAGATGCCTCTACTAGGCTGTCCCTTGTTGTTAATGCAAACTTAGACCACAGAATCCCCATTTTATTAAAAGTACCTCATCAAAGATATGGGTATCAACCACACATCTGGTCCATTTGGCCAATAAATTAGAAAACACAGTAATATTTTTCATTATAACATGAAGTACTTGTACTATGGTATAAAATATAGTGAACTGAAAATAGTAAAGTACAAGGAAAACAGGAAAATATACATACACACATGCAAGCAAGTTTGAAAATCCATGAAACTTCAACAAAGTGGAGGATGAACAATAAAATCTCAAAGTTATGGCTAGTTACAATGCCTTCAAGAAGATCCAATACAGTATGGCTGAAAGTATTTTGGTTGTTTTCTTGTTTTTTTCCAAGTGCACCTTTTCCCAGTGTAGCACAGAATAAACTTCCATGGTACTGCAGCTGTACTAAAGCAACAATCAGTATATCAGAGACAAATTTTCTCTTCTACTGCAAAGCAGCCTCAATGGCCTTTTGCATGTCTTTTTATTTTCTAGTTACTCTCCACCACTACAACAGATACCAGATATACAATTCCATACCAGATATACAGTTTGCAAGCCCCACAAATTTCTTCTGTCAAAGCTTTCTGCTGAATATAAACATTTCATATAAAGGTCATAACAATCATGTTATCATTTTGAAACTTTAAAAAACCCTCAAACTGTAAAACCATAGGTCCTTTCTTAGAAGAGGGTTATGTAAAATAAGTTGTTCACATACATACACAAATAGATATGGCTCCTAAGATGAAAACTTTAGGTGTGTAATTATATGTAGTTTTTTCCATACCCCAGTATATCTAAGGTCCATTGGGGACAAATCTCTCATTAGTTCATGTCTGTTTACCTCCAGTAATTCCAGTGTAGTTTTAGAGTTCTTCTGACCCATGCTAACAAATGAAAGCTATATTGTGTAACATAATTAAACAAGACTGGAAAATGTTTCATAGGATAAATTTAGAAGAAAAAGACATTTTAAGATATCTTTTTGACTTCTAGTTGCTATAGTAACAACACATTGCTTTTTTACTGTACATTTCTTTACTGTATACTCAGAGTTCTATGTGACAAAACAACAATTTTACAGTCTACAATTTAGTCTCAAGAAAAAGATTTTCCCCCTCTGGGAGAAGATGATTAGACTGGAGCTTACAGAGCTTCTAAAAGTTTGGGGTCTGTCAGCATTTCTGACTTAATTTCAGGGGTTTATGACCTACTTATAAAACTTCTTTATGGAAGGAAGCTTAGCACAGTTGTCTCCTTCTGGAAACATTTTTTAGTGCTTTTAATCAAAAATTTTAAAATCCATTTCACAGCTTAATTTATAGGCAAATTAAAAAACAGTAGACTAGAATAGTGACTCCTAATATCAGTTGTGTTAGAAATGAGATAAAAAAGCTGATGGAGTGAAGAAGAACATAGCATCAATAAAATGAAGGAATTGATGTAACTGAGCCATTAAAATTTGAATAACTTCCTCTGAACTTCAGAATACTTTCAAATCTTCATGTACATTATAGCACACCAGACTGTTTGTGTAACAATATCAAGACTACCTACTAATACATATTATATTATATTATATTATATTATATTATATTATATTATATTATATTATATTATATTATATTATATTATATTATATTATATTATATTATACTGCAAATGTTTCAGTTTTATTTTCAAAAACAGATCAGAAATTTAATCCTTTTGCAAGCAATTAGGCTCTTGATTCTCACTCAAATTATTATGGGTTCTGGGCTAAAACATATATGAATATTTGGGCTGAATATATATATATAAATGCTTAACAATAAACAAAAGAGTTCAGATTTTTCAATGACACCAGTGAAAACCTGTGATCTCATCTGGATTGATGCTCCTGAAATTTTAATGAGATGTTTATTTGCATCATTAAGTGTACAGAAGTTTTCTGAATTCATTTTAACAGGTTAAAAAACAGTAGGTGCACTTTTGTACACTATTGATGTCTGAAATTTTTTTGCAGGAATAAATGGTTTACATCCAAGAAACCAAGCTGTAATCCATGCTCTGGAAAATTTTCATATTTGAAACATGGGCATGGCTGCTCCTGCATGATCAGCTGTGCTCTTTTCGGGAGCAACCCAACATTTTGGGCAGAGGTGAGCAACAGGCTGCTGCAAGTTGTGGGTTTCCTAAAGTAATTATCTAACTACAGTGAGAGTGTATCTTAGGTTCTTAAATAATTACATAGCCCTGGAAGATATACTTTTCATTCTCTTATGTTCTTTGTAAAGTGAAATTATATGCTTACATAAACAGACTTACTTTGGTGGATAATTTTTCAATTTAAGAATTATCTCATTAAGAGAATAAGTGCTTTTGAAGAAAACCTCAGAGCCTACAAAGAGTCAGCTCATATAACATAGGTGTTTTACTATAGACTCTTCTTTACCAATAGTGAAAATTCAAAAAAGAGAGTTTTTCCGTAGCCTGTTTTACACAGTATCTGGGTATTAGGGAAAAGCTTTTTCTATACACAGCTAAATCAAAACCATTTTCTTGCTGACAAGGCTTTGTACAAGCTAAATATGCTACCCTACTTTTATCAACTGAAGTTAGAATACGATGTACATTTCTAAAATCTGGGCTACAGAGAGTCTTCTGTCCCATGTCATAAAAAAGCAGAAGTCTGAATAATGTAGCGCTTCAAGTAATTTCCACTTTTGAGCAGATATCTAGTATCACCTATTGAGGGTTCATACCCCTCAGGAATGGCAAAGTGACAGAAGAGTCATTGCATTAGAAATGGCAGCACAAGATCAATCAGGGTCATTTATCTCCACAGCTGCATATTAAGTTGGTAAGTCCCTAACCTAGGTGATGGCTCCTAGGCACAATAAGAGCAGAAATAGTAACTTGTTCTCAGATGTGTTAAACATATTCATAGTTTTAAAACCCCCCAAAAACAACAAACAACATTAAAAGCCAGAAAATTGAAAATTTTGTAGCAGGAATGATTCTGAGTAACATTCCTGCAATTCCTCTCATCAAAACATTCTGGCTTCAAGGAGGTTTTAGAGTTCACACTTCAGTGAAGTGAAACGGACATAGGAGATATGAGATTCCTGCTTTGCTGCTGTTGTTTGAATAGGAGACTATTCATTAGTGCTTTACTAATGGTTGTGATGGCTGTGTCTTTGCAGTGGAAAAGGTCATCTTATTATAAAATCAGCAGGCACAGCATTTTCTGAACAGCATTACACACAGCCAAATCCACTATCAGAGGACTCACCACTTTTTCCACCTACAGTTTTCTTCTCCTTTTTTTATTTTTTATTTTTTTAAGCAATCTGGACTTTTTGAATTCCTGTGTTCGAGATTTCAACTGGTGATTTGCAAAATAGAAGTTTGTTCTTGTTGAGGCCCCCTGACCTGATCAATAGAGGGAGCATGCAGACATTTCTCAATAATAACCCTTTGATCTGAGTGCTGAGGGATACTCTCAGCTGCTTATGATAATTTTTAATGGATGCAAATGATGCTTGGTTAGCACAGTTTCAAGCATCCTTTTGCTGCATTGATATGTCAAGGAAGAGATGGTGTCAAGTCACAGTAATTTGCCTTACTTTTGATTAAAGAACTGTAGAGGTAGTACTTCATCTGATACAGCTCAGGAACTCTGTGAGACACAAACACTTTCATGGGAGAGAGTAAGACATAAAATTGCTTCCTCTCCATCTCCATGAATATTACAGGTTGCATTACTCCTAGCCCCACTGTCCTATGAAGGACATCACAAGCCAGTTCTTTGCTTTCAAAGAACCACTAATAAAATACCACTAATTAAATATCATTTAAGGTATGTGGAAACCTTCTTGATTCAATGTTCCTTTCCTACAGATTTATTTTCCCAGTTTGATTAAGAAATAGAAGATAAAATAGGAAGAGAACTGTAAAAATGAAACTTTAGGCTAATCACAGAAAATCAAAGGCAGAAAGGAAAATATTTTTTCTCATTTCTATAAGATAGCTTGGTTATTGACTGTTCCCCTAAGGTTGTGTCCTGGTCTGGAATTTGACTATAAAACCTACATCTTGGGATTCTCTCTCAGTGAATTCAATCTTTCATGATCTCGTTTTCTGAGCCATCCTTTCTTTTTATTTTTCATTCCTTTCCCTTGTGAATGGCAGTTGCAAGAACTAAATTGTCCTTTTGATTCTAGAGACAAACTGAGGTTTTTCCTGGGCACAGTTAAACACCAGCAGTGGAAAAAATGCACATGTGATCTCTATTTAACTTAAAGGACCTCAAACTGCAGTGTAACGCTCTAATAGCATAAATCAGAAATTTCAAATAATACTACACTGCTGGAAAACTTCAGTAAGCAGGCATTGTGGCCCTGCATACTTGACAGATGGAATGAGAAGCAGAAAACCTGACCCCAGGCTATGTTTGCTGAAATGACAGTTAGGAAAAAAATAAGCCTACATTTATAGTATGGGGAAATCATAATAAATTGTAAATCCAACCAATGACATCCAGAATCTTTTTTGACTAAACCTTTGAAGTCACTCTCAGGGAATGTCCGTTTCACTTACCTTAGGCTAAGGGAATGAACTTCCTTCACTCCTCTCATGCATTGCAGACTTCAACAGAATCATCCACAATACAGTTGTTTTTCAGGGAGAGATTCTCTCATATCTAGTAGTGGGGAACAGATAATAGTAATGGTACAGGATGAAAACTGAAGATTATAGAAATGTGGACTCCTCCCAGATAGATTTCACGCAAGTGAAGGTCCACTTTAAAGTGAAAGTTATTTTGTTGTATCATAGGTTTCCATTCTTGTGTGTACAGCAAGAATGCTGTAAAGTGTTTCCCCTTTAAAGCAAAGAAGTGTAAAGCAGCCGTACACTTTAAACTTTTTTTAGTCTTAAGAGTAGAGAAATCTTGAAAATGAGGAGCAGAATATATATAGCACCACATGCTAATTCACTGGTACATAATTCACTGTTCTGTTTTGAAAACATTTGGCAAATAAGTCTCTGCTATTCTAAAGCTCAGTTCCAACTTCCCCATTAACAGTTTCACCAATTAATTGTTTTACTCTTAATGAAAGGAAACGTGATCATGATGTTTTTTCTGAATATATTGTGTTTGAGATTAACCATATTTAATGAGAGAGCAGAACTACAGAACTTAAAAGCTGGATTACTGACTTCCAATTTTGAACCATCATAAGAATATGGGTACAGTCTAGCCATCAAGCCAATAAGGCCACCCTGCATTTCAGATTCCTTATAATTTAAAGTACAGGAAAATGATTGAAAATAAAAATGATTGAAAATAAAAATATAAAATAATTTTTGTTTCATTGTTTTGATGTCTCAAAGATAGATATTTTGATGTCTCTCTTCTCTTTGACTACCTAAATAGCAATATTTCCTGCAGCTCATTGTAAACTGATACAGAATCTAGAAAATCCATCTTATTTCATTAAATAAAAAGGTTATGAACATCTAAAAAGTATGCATACAGTATATCCTGAATTAACAAAGTCCAAAAGGTTAAATTCCAAACTAGGAAATTCATAGATATAGGTAGTCTATACTATTCTTTAAGAATTTAGTGTACCTGACGAAAAATAATTTCAATAAATTTATATTAATACTACTAGAATGAGTTTAGCACAGAGCATTCAACTTTTAATAAGTGATGTAAGTTTACAACTGAAAGAGTGACATTTCTAAATACATAAACAATGTCTAAACCCAAAATTTTGTTTTTTTCCAAATAGAGGAAAGCTGCAGGAAATGAGAAAACACAGCAAAACAATACTTATAAAAATCATGGAAAGCAAGACTTTATTTTTTGTGACAGTGATTTCTTACTCTTTTGAAGAGATTATCAAGAGTAACAAGATATTTGTTTTAGTAGAAATTGCTACTATTTCGCAGTGAATGACCCTTAACAAAACAAAACTAATGTACAAAATATAGCATTAATTTTAAGACATTGATTTGAGGGAGGGAAGAGAGCACAATGTGATGGTGTGATAACCTATGTTTCATAGTGCACTTCAAAGAGATTGCTATTAGGTAAATGGTTATTTATCACAAAACAAGAGTTGATCTGAAGACTGCATTCATTGAAGAACTAGTGTGTCACTATGCATGGAAGTAGTCACTCAGTTACAGGAAAGTAACTCAGTTAGGGAAAAGTTCTCTATTTCTCTCTATAAACATGAGATTTGTCCTATTTTTGCAGCTGTTTCCTTGAAGCACTTTATCTTAATGCACATTAGCACAGTGTACATCTGTAATGTGAGAGAAATATAGCAGGATTATAATTAGTTATAGTAATTAAAATTCAGCATTTCACAGAAATGGTTGACTGTGTTCTGCATACTGTACATTTTATTTTCTCCTTGTTATTTCAGCCACTTATTTGACTCAAACTAAATTTCCCTGCAAAAGCATTTCTCTTTGCAGATTGAAAGATAAAAGTCTTTGTAAAAGGCTGTCAGTATTGAAAACTCAGTAGATGTAGGGAACTGCTAATTGCATAATATGGTGCTGCAAAACTAGTTAATTTTCCTATTGAATTCCATAATGTAGTTCTCAAAAAGGATCAAAACAGGAAATCATGATGTATGACCTTTATACGGAAATCACTTCCAAGGCAAACAGGAAATATAAGTACAGAAAAATGCTGATGAACACCTCCAGCTTTCTGCAAATCAGAATTTTAACTGGGAGAGAAAGAGAAGTTCCACTGATGGGAGAAGTTGTGACTGGGTTACCCCGTTAGAAGTGTGGTTATGCTGAGTGATGCACCCTCCCCACAGAAATCTTGAGGGGATAGGGGGATGTTTGCACCCCAGTACTCGAATTACTTAAAGCCCGGGGGGGCTGACATGGGGTCCTGGGCTGCGGGTGGGTGGAGGAAGACACCAAAAGGCTGGACAGGGACAGTCATGCCCCTTGCAGTCCTCAGAGACTTGACAGGAGGTATATGTAGCCTCTTTCATGCTCACTCTTCAAAGAAAAGAGAAGTCTGCCATTTTCACCAGAATGAAAACTAAAAAA
>VXAC01006543.1:113109-138446 GCA_013399225.1 Rhipidura dahli | reverse complement strand
AAAAAAAAAAAAAAAGTAAGGGCGTGTTTCAGAGTCTGAGTTCCTGTTTAAGTAATCTTTTTCTGTTCTTAAGGAACTTGAATGTCTAGCAGCAGTCCTGGAACCAGCAAGGAACCTTTAAGACATTTGTAATTCAAATATAACAATGTCCTTTTGTATCTGGTTTCTTTAACAAAAGGTCTTTAAAATATTATATAAATTGCTTCTGCGGTCTTATATACTTACCAGCTTTAGTATTTCTTATATAAATATCCTGAGATAAGAAAGTACTTTTTAGAAATCTAATGTAATGCAAACGAATAATTTTTTCAATGGAATTTCTAAATATGTTATTTTTATACTTAGGAGAATAACTTCTTATTTAGCTGTATCATACATTTACTCTTTCACAAAAGTTACTGACAATATATATCCAACAGATAAAAGATATAGTTATTTTATTTGTAATGAAAATCATCTACAAGTAAGCATATACATAGTTGAAAACACTTTGACAGGGTATGTGTGTTATATCAGACTGGTGGGATTCTCTGTTTAAGTTAAAAATTAACCTATATATTACGTACAGTAATATTCTAAGTTGAAAGTAAAATGTTTTTGATTGCCTTCTAATTATTTCCACATGTGCCTTTTATCCCCTGGCAAATAATGTGAGGTTTTTACACCATTTCTCTGTCTTGCTCTTGGCCTAGACTCCTTGGATGATAGGTAAGGTCAAAGTTCTTCAGTGAGTCATAGAGCTTCACTTAGCTGTTAAAATGCATACAGAGGCAAATGAAGTTGCCTATCAAATACAAACTTTGCCTTTTTTGTATCTTCAAATAATAGTGAATAAAATCATCACCAAATAGTAGGATTAATCTTTTGATATAACTCAAATGTAATTACTAATCAAGAAAAAAACCCCAAAAACTACACAAATTATATTTCGAAACTAATTGAAATCACTAAACAGGAGGTTATTGAGGTTTTTTCAACATAAAAATAATTTTAATACTAGAAGTTAAGCATAACTATTTTGTATGGATTAAACATAACTCTAGGAAAATCACACCTATAACATAAGCACTTATGAGTTTTTTTGCACTTTGTAGCCCCATGTGGTTTTTTTTATAACCTAAATAACCTTCTTAGAAGGTTCAAAGGTAAGCTTAAGTATCACTCAGCATTTTTTTTTCCAATAGAATTCCAGAATTACACAAATGTTTTAGTCTAACAACAGTTTAATGTCATTACAAAATCTGTGATTTATGGTGACATGCATTTCACATCTGCTTTTTTCTGGTGAAAAATTGAGTGAAATTACTTTCTAGCAGCCAGCAGCTTTGCTGTAAACCACTTTAGAAAAATAAATTCAAGAATTTTTACTAAAGTATTTCATTAAATACTACCCAATTACCCTATTGTTTTCTTTTCTTTTGAATATCAGCTATTTAATTCTT
Source organism: Rhipidura dahli (assembly GCA_013399225.1). Classification (NCBI taxonomy): domain Eukaryota; kingdom Metazoa; phylum Chordata; class Aves; order Passeriformes; family Rhipiduridae; genus Rhipidura; species Rhipidura dahli. Next base: position 137,004 of record VXAC01006543.1, on the reverse strand, counting down.
TCTAATATAGCTAAAGATAATTCAGAGTGTAGTAAAGGATAGGAGAATTTTGTAAGACAAAATAAAATCTGGTGAAACTCAACTGAATTCAAGATTTACGTCAGGTATGAATTTGGATTGATATATTGTCTGGATAGAGCATCTGAAGCAAAGACTCTCCTGAAATATTAATGTGCCATACAGAAGAGAAGACATCTAGTGCTTCTGGTCTGGGAACCCATGTACTCCACAAGAAGACAAAAGGAAGCATTTCAGCAGAGTCTGGGTTTTTTTCCCCATTAACTTTTCTTCCATGGACCCTCATTGGTAAGAGATCTCTCTGCTTATTTCACATCACAAAATATAAAGTTAAGTATCTCTTTTAGATGGTTATTGGTAGTGTCTGTAATCCCTCAAAATAGCCATTCTTCTTAGATTCTTACTATTTTTAAATTCTGTGGATTTGACATACCAACACAGCTTCTGTCAATAAGCATGTTTTTTCTACTGCTGTGCTACATAATTTGTATATGGGTGGCCTGCGGTAGCTGTATTATAAGGGAAGTGGGAGAAGGGTTACCTAATCAATTATGACTATATCTGAAGGAATTCACTACTAAATGCCACAAAAACTACAGAAGTCAGGTGGGGGCAATTTGATGAAATTGTATTAAACTTTGTGTGAGTTCTGAAGACTCTTTTTCATTTGCCTTCCACTTTTTTTTTTTTTTTTTTTTTTTTTTTACCCAAGTTTTTTTGGGNTTTTTTTTTTTTTTTAACCCAAGTGTTTATGGATGTGATGCAGTAAAAAGGAAGTAGAAGAAAAAAGAAGCAGAAAATCAAACTGTGCCATGTAAATCTTCCTCAATTTTGGAATGCTCTTATGGGGTCATAACAGTTGAGAACCCCAGAAAAAGTTATTTTACAACAAAGTTTTAAAAGTGCAGTCAGAAAACTAAAGTTTGAAGAAAATATTTTTAAAATTACCATCTACAGAGAGAAAAAAAATATTTCTCTGAGTTGATTAAATGCTCAAAATCTCAGCTGTTTGCTGGAAAAACACTATCATACAGATTCTGATCTTATTCATTAAACCTACCAAACCTTTAAAAGTAAGTCATTCCTATCTAAGTAATATTTCTACAGGAGGAAACCAAGATATGTGTTTTTGGTTTTTCAAAAGACAATGTTTAGTAGATACTGGGGGGGAGGAGAGGAGTGCTTGAGGTCAGAGAAGAGAGTAATATGGCAGTAAGAGAATAATTTAGTTTTTTCTTATTGTTTTGCCACTCCATATAAAAACTATAGCTGTTTAGGCTATGTCCTTGTTTGAAAATACCTTGTTTCAAGCATGTCTCGTCTCTTTCTGAAAACCTTGTTGAAGGTTCTTAAAAATAGAATTTGTAAAATAAATCAGTTGTTTAATTAGAGTGCTTGTATCTTGACTTTTGGTTTCTGTCCAGACTGCCTCATTTTCTTGACAAATTTTACCCTCCCTTACTATCCATTATAGCATCTAATGTAGTTTGTCACTGGGAATACTTTTTAGATAGCCCACAGAAACAACATTTCCTCCCATTACCCAGATGGGTTATTCAAAATCTACAGCACAAGTGACCTTGTCATTCCCATATTTTCAAAAGCTCTTTTCATCTGAGCATTAATCAAAAGACTCTCTATTCTTCCAAATCTAATAAAGATATCTTTATCTTAGATTCTGAGCACAACTCAACAATAATAAGAGAACCGTATTTTGATTATTTATTCCAGAATCCAATTTCAGATTTCAAACTAGTGCCTATGTAAGACCAATAAGTTTCAGTAAAGTGCTGCAGTGGGAATTAAATTTAGCAATATTTCAGTACTAGCACTTCACCCTTGTAGTGACAGATGATTAAGCCTCCTAGATAAAATCTTTCAAAAGAAATAGAGAGGAAAAAAAGTATTTTTGTAGTAAAGTTTGAACAATTTTTGTCCTAGATAAAATGGAAAATTTCATCTAGGAAATTATGTGCACTTGTGTACATCAAAGTAAACATAAAAACAAAAGTAAATACATGTTCTAAGCAAAGTAAAACATTTTCTTAGGGAATTTAAGTATATTATATGCATATAATATTACTGGGGGTTTTTTATTCTTATTAAAATAACATTCAAATGAGGCTTAAGGGAGAAAATGTCACTGTTCTCTATGCTTAACAAACATATAGTAGAAAAACGTCACCAGCTTTTGTCTCTTGTCTTCTTGTAGAATGAATAATATCCTTTCAGTGATTTTGTTTTAGATGGGCTCCTTCAAAGAATGTAGTAATCTGACTAAATGTACACTCCTATATCTGAGTAGCCTGCATAGACAACCTTTGCATTCTGCAGAGGAAAGGAGAAGGACCTGGGGGCCTGGTGGACAGGAAGTTAACCATGAACCAGCAGTGTGCCTTGTGGCCAAAAAGGCCAAACTGTATCCTGAGGAAAAGAGTTGATAAAGATAAAGGGAGGTGATCCTGCCCCTCTGCTCGACCCTGGTGAGGCCACACCTGGAGTGCTTGTGTCACTTTTGGGCTCCTCATCCCCAGACAGACAAGGAACTACAGGAGACGCCCCAATGGAGAGCTACGAAGATGATGATGGGACAGAAGCACCTCTCTCATTAGGAGAGTCTGAGGGAGATCTGCCAGATTCTTTTTCAGTGATGCCCATTGACAGGACAAGGGGGAAAAGGCACAAACTGGAACATTGGAATATCCATCCAAACATAACAAAAACTTCTTTACTGTGAGGATGACCGAGTTCTGGATGAGGCTGCCCAGAGAGGTTGCAGTCTTCTTCCCTGGAGATATTAAAAACCTGCCTGGAGATGGTCCTATGCAACCATCAGAAGGTGTTGTAGTGGGGTTGTAGAGGATCTTCTGAGGTCCCTTTCAACCTCAACCATTCAGTGACTGTGATTCTGCTTTCTATTTTGTTTCGGGTTCATCTACAGTTAACATCTAAACTCGGTCCATTCAATTCTGACTGAGTGTATCTGTTTCTCTCTATTGATTATAAAATGAACCCAAACCAGGTAGTTCAAAAGCATATGCATATCCTTTAGGCAGTTAAATGAGATAAAACACTCAAATCAGATTTAAGGTAATTAGGCAGATGATGTCTCTGGTGCATTAGTTTAGTTTAATTTTGCTGTAATAATCTGAAGCATTTGCCCCTCTTTTCTCTTTCAGTATTTTGCATTTAGGACATAAATCTGCAGAAGAGAAATTTTCCTCATCCCACAGCTGCTCTGTCAATGGTGCATGAACAGCTTTTGTTTTGCCAATTCCAGAGTTCCATGTCATCTCACCCCCTTGATTTACAATTGGCCAAATAAAGAATAACTTGTCTGCTGAAGATTAATAATTAAGAGTTCTTCTTTATTGCTTTAAGACTGGAAATCATCATTCTCTGTGTGATCTGTCATATTTTACTCCTGTTACCACTGATATCAGACTACATTTTAAATTTCTAAAACTAAGAAGTTTATTATAATGAGATATTTATAAATAAGTACATAATGGCACTGCAGCCCAGGACCTCTATTTCCTGTTCAGTAATATTTTACTATGGTGTGACATTTCTCCCTCAGTATTTTCTGAAGAAATAAGAGCTGCAAGGGATTGAGTGGTATGTTTCTAAAATTTGCATTAATGTTTAAATGATGCCTTGTATTTTATGGTCTGTAGTACCATACAGTCAAGAGTTCTATTTGGTTTAAACCCAATGGAACTGCACTGATAAGGCAGGAGTGCTGTCAATGCAAGGGTAAGTAAGGCTCAGTAATTGCTTACTACAGCAATTACACTGGCTGATTTAAAAATATAAACATCTGACGAATCAGAATGTTGTTACCCACTTTCTTAATCTTAAGGAATATTTTATGTACATGTGATTAGAAATTGACTAACTCTCTAACCAGGGAAATATTGTCAGAATTTCAACAGCCCTTCTTGGAGCTGTACAAATTATTTGTTCTTTACTTTCTTAGGACTATCCTTTTTATACATTTTTTTATATATCCCTTTTATACATTTTTTTTTAAATTCCCTTTTAAATTTTCAGACATGGCCTATAAGTATGCATCTTGCTCAGTTTAAGTATAGACTGTTCCATTATGTTCTCTGAGCTGTTTTGTAGCGTGTTTTATGAAAGTCTTTTATGCCTTCTCCCATTGTGTACTAGTTGTAATTCACTTTCATTACAGGAGTTTAGCAGTAAATTGTACCTTTCAGGTCTGTCATTCTTTTAAGACTCCCTGCAATAGTGAGGTAATGTTCTTACTAGCATTAATTCAGTTGCCAGTGGCCAGTTGCAACCCCCAGAAGCACTTGGCTGCCAAGGGCTCATATGTGTTGATCTTACATGTGAAGCTATTTCTACAGCAGAAGATAAATATGAATACTTTTGGACATGCAGTCTGTTTCAATGAGCTCTCTCCAGGCAAGTACTGGTGCAGTTCAGGAACTTGATACAAATCATGGACTTCTTCCAGCCACCAAAATAGACAAAACTCTTCTTCTTTGGTAAGAAAGTCTTTAGCAGCATGGATGAGGAGGCATGTTGTGCCAGAGAAAGTGCTTAGGACTTCATGGCATTGAAAAATTTGCCTGATATCCCATTACGGATATGGAGACAGTGTTTTCTATATGACAATACTCTGGAATTGCTGGATGTGAACTAAATCACTGGGGAATCTGATGTTCTGAAGATGAAGAAATTAATTTGTTTGAAGAAAAGCAGGATCTCATATAGATTATTTTTCTGTGAGTCTGTACTACCCTAAAGAAGTATTTAAAGTCCTGCACTTCTAGCTGCTTTGTGTTGAGTGATACTTCAGCTTGGACCCAAGCTGACTGTCCTCTCTGGCTTTTCTACCTCATTCAAAGACAATTTACAGTTCATTGTGCATCATAGTAATATATCTTATTTTAATATTTGAAAGAAAAATCCTCCTTTTCCATCTAACACCACAGGAACAGAGTGTTTAATGACAAAGCAATACATGTGGATTTCTGGGCTAGCCAGGCACACATTTGCACATCCCTACTAATTTATTTTGCTACACTGTGATCTATTTACAATATACTGACGAGCATTGAAGCAGAGGATGAGAACTCATCAGCTGGCTGCTTCTACCCAATAGCCCTATCACAAACATGTACATGAAAAAAACCTCCCCCCTAGAAAGGCATATTTTTCCTGCTGCATTCGGTATTACACCAGAATTTCGGGAAGGCATATTTCAGTTTACAGAGTAAACTGACTATTTTTAATATATTATTTATTTACAATATTATAAATAGAGAGGAGTGCTATAGAAAACAGATTCAACCTACAAAACATATATTTTTCTACCTCTGAGTCAGTTGCAGCAAAATCAGATTCATAAGAGAGGATTCATCTGACCACTTGTGCATATCTGTCATCAGACATCTACTCTATGTAAATTACACTAGGCCCTCTCAGTAATTGGTGGAGAAAGTCAGGCATTTCCAGAGTGTGATTTATCAGATGTATGGGAGAAGTGTCCTTTAAAGTGCAGTGAATCTTACAGAAGTGTTTTTTTTCTAGCTACAGAGTGCAGGAGCAGCTTTGATAACCACCTAAAATATAAACAATCAGACTAGAGACCTTTACATTTCAACAGATGAAACATGCACTTATTTTGTGTTCAGTTCTGCACAGTGCTTTCCATTTAGCTGGGCACAAAATTTTAAAATCTCAAAGATTTTAAATTCTGCTAAAAATATTAGTACATTGATTTTAAAATGTGAATTAAAAGCAAAAAATATAATGTATTAAAAATACTTAAGGTGTGAGAGTAAGGTATAGACTGGTAGTAGATGGAGAGTGATCAGGAAGCATGACAGAAAGTGGTATTTGTCCATTAGTTACCCTATACTGTGTTCCAACAAATACTTTTATACATGACAGAAAAAGCACAGCATCACAGCTGTAATTTTTAATGCCTATTTGTGTGTTGTGCTATATAGAGTTGAGCAGTTCTTTATGAAACATGAAAAACTGCTGGTAGTTTGAAGAGCATTTTGTTGACAAGCAAATAATTTTAGTAGTCTGCGTTTTTCCTTAGGAATTACAAAAGCATAATAAGAACTGCTAAACACATGACAAATGAGACAAATTTTCTACAAAAAAGACTTACAATTATCATTAGTTTGTCAGGGAGACATTAGAAACAAGAAAGGCCAAAAAACATTTGGGTGATTATTTAGGTGTGCAGGCAGAGTGCAAAACCAGATAATCTTTAATCCATCTGCAATGAATTTCAACTGTACACTTAAATGAATTCTTATTTGGTATTGATTTTGAGACGTGCATTATTTCTTTAAAGAGAAACTAAATTTTTAGAGGAAAAGGCAAACTTTTAATTCTAAATGTATATAAATGAGTGTATCTTAATGAGGCACCATATTCATATTCTAAGAACTTTCTTTGACACATATTTATTGCACATATAACTAATTCACCCAAGGAGACTTGCAACTCTAAAAGGCCTAAGTATAGTTCCCGTAGAAGGTTTAAGCAACATAATGTACATTGTCTAATGATTGTGATTTCATCATCTTCCGTGGTACATTAAGTGCCCACTTTCCAAACAATCTGTGTGAAGAGATGCATTCTTCAGAATGAGATTCACAATGAACAGTAATTGATAACTGTGGAGATCAGTAGACTTTAAAAATAGATGATGAATAAAAATATCTTAATTCACATACTGTAACTAGTTCCTGCATACCAAGCTAAGTGCCAGGAGGCACCACTTTCTTCTGTTGATGCAGTTAAAAGCAGAGAGTGGTGGTTAGATTATTACCTTAAGGCATAAAAGGAATAAAGATAAATCCTTGTAATTTAAAGGCAGCTTTTGCAGGTTCTATTTCTGACAGACAACCTTCTCAATCCTTAACTCACCACATGCACATTTTTGCACTGAATTTCACAATACTTGTAAGATGGCCCAAACTAAAAATTTGTAGACTTTGATGGTAAAAGCAGACTGAGATGGTAGAATAAAAGGGGATCAGAACTTGTAGTTTTCTCCTTTTTATGCAATTCCATTGGGAGAAAATGATTAATAATTCATTGGGCCAAAGAAAAATAATAGAAATCTTTAATACACTGATTAGGATGTAATGTAGGATTCCAGACTTAATTATTTTCTTCAATTATTTTTAGAACATTTTTCATCTAACAACTCATGTATCAAGTGCTCCAGCTGACCTTCAAGGTAAACATACAAACCAAAAATTTTATTTTAGCTTCAATTTCCTTGTGCAAAACAAAACACTTTTCACAGGATAGCTCAACAAACCACTAACAAATGAATCACAGTTTCTTTTATGACAGATTAATTGCCTAGTGAATACAGGAGAAGCAGCAGATATATCTTAACTTTCAAAAGTCTTTCAAAGTTCAGTTTCATATGCAAGCTGGGAAAACATCTAGATGAAATAACCATATACTGGATGCAAAATGTGCCACTCTGGAGTGGAAGAATAAGACAGGATTAACCTGGTTTTCTTCCTACCCTCTAAAAAATATTTTAGACCTATGCCTGGACTGATGATTGTGTTGACCATTGCTGAAGGTAAAGTTTTAACTTCTTGGAATAAATCTAAACAGTATATATATAAGTTACAGTGCACTAGATGTTCCAAGAACAATCTGCCGTCTCATGACTACCAAAGAAATTTGTATAACTGGACAAGAACATCACTCTTTACATACCTTAACTGTAGATTACATTCAGTGTTGTAGGACTTAAGACTTTCTGGTCTTGCAGTAAGTGTTACAGCTAAAATCTGCATCGTGTTTAGCTTTCCAGTCTCACAAGCATAGGTCTTTATTTCTTGGTGGTGGATTTCTTTATTATTGGTTATTTTTATATCTGTTTCTATGAATTTGAGTAAGACAAAATTAACGAAATATGTCTTGTGCTTGGAGAAGCAAAGACATATTTCATTGCAGTAACATGGCTTTTAATTGTGAATATATCTTGAAAATAGTCTATCTTCTAGATTTTTTATTATTTCTGTTGAAAACTTTTGCCATGACAGAGGATGATAATATCAACCCCAGTCTTTATTTCAAAACCATAGAGAGCCTTTGATCTGATCCCCAGACACTGAAGTCAGTGAAAATAAAACTGGTACAAGGAATTCAACTAAATTCTGGTCCATAAAGTGATATTGCAGCAGATTTCACAAATCTCTTGCCTCCCATATTGTTGAAGAAATGCTCTGCTGCATACCAGCCCAGATGGAATTTTTCAAAGCATTGTGCATGGCAAATAACATTAAATATGATTTAGAGCTCGCTATATAAGGACTGCTTGTGAAACATTGAATGGGCAAAACAACCATAAGTGCTGCTGAGTTGATTTTATTTTTTTGTCCTAGTGCAAATTTAGATCACATTGTGGATGGAATACTAGCTTTTATTATTTAGATATGTAATGTTAAATCTAGCTTGATACTTTGCATACTTATAAGAAACTAAAAGCTTGTTTATGGACAGTAGTTGTCTACAGTCAAAATGTCCAAAGGCAGGTGTTTTTCATTTCAGCTGAACAGTTGAATATTTAACAGAAAATTGTATCCTTTTCTTGTCAGGAGTGATCCTAGCTATGCATGGCTGTTTCCTAATAACCAGAAGATAGACTCGTAACTTTTAGGCCGTGGATCTTCCAAGGGTTTAGTGTATCTTGGTTAATAAGTGTTCTGAGTTCTGGGAATGTGAGTGAGCTGTTGCTAACTGGATATAAATAGAATGGACCCATGATGTTAGAGAAGATAATGACTACCACGTGCATTAAGGCCTCAGTACTGTTGTAGAGTGTGGGCGTGCAGGATTGATGAAGCAATATATATCTCTGCATAGATCTCTGGGATTGGATTGACTGGGCTAGTGGAAGAGGTGAAGATGGTTCTCCTAGTCTACAGAACAGTTTCAGTATGAACTTTGAGGAATTCATTAATTAATATTGTTCTTATTAGTATTCATTTTTTTCCCAGCAGTAATTGAGCTATCACCTGTCTCTCTGTATCCTTCCTATGGTGGCACAACAATGCATGCTACTGTGTACACTATCAAAAAATGGGGTTGATGGTGGCAAAATATGTAAATGGACAAGGCTAGAGAAAAAATATAATAATTGGTTGGATTATCAGCTCTTTATCCAGTGAGAGAAATATCAAATCTGAGACCAAATTTTGATGAGACTGGACTATTGTCTTGTTAAGAGCCCTTCAGGTGTTATTTGACAAAACTAGTAGAAACTGATGCAGCTGTGGCTTTTGAGCTGTGCCTTTTCTTTCTCGAAAGCTCAAGGTTTTGCTATTGACTCAAAAATAGGTGATCAAAGAAAGCCTATGGTTTTAATGTCCTTGATTTTGAAGTTTGGGATCAGACTCAGCCCACTGACTTAACCAGAAATGATGTTTAGAAATCTCCATGAGGTAAAGCAAGAGATGATTGGTGGGGTTTTTTTTCCTCATATCCTTGCTACACGAAGATTCTCTTAAAAAAAGGAAAAAAATGTGTAATATTTCCATGAAAGGTTATGGACATCAAACTGTATGTGTTTTTATACTAACTGCAGAATAATAGAAAATGTACCATTTAAACTTAGATCATTTTCATGTTCATTAATAGAGTGCAAGAGATAAATTGGCAGTAACAATAACAAACCAAAAAGCAAAGCATATAAAACAGCTATCTAAAAGATTTTGTCCAATGCCCATTGAAAAGCCATTCAGATATGTCAACTATAAACAATTGTATGTTTAGTTAATATTTTTCAATTAAAGAGACAGTGCTGCTGAACTTACTTTGCACTTGTACACATTCCCTAGAAATTAAAAAGAACATATATATGCAAGTTATAGTTGCTGACAGGATACAATGAATAATGCATTGTCACCTTAATATTCAATTAATACCAACACTTAACAAGCCATTGGAAATAGACAATGCTAACAAGTTAATATTCACTGAAGTAACATTAAAGTGTCTAACTGAAAATTAATAATAGTGCTCAAAGTGATAATTAGCATTTGGGAAAAGACTGAGTAAAAGGCAAGAGTGTTGAAAGGGAAACTAGTCAAGTAGTCCAAACATTATAGGATTTGTCAAACACTGCTATTCCAGAATTTATTGCAAGTCCCAGATCAGACCCTTCTTCCTGTTTAGAATTATGCCATCTTTACTGAAGATACCACTAAAGTAGGGTCAATCTCTAACTGGAAGGATCTTGTTATTGGCTCAATGGTAGACCATGTTTTAAAAGCCCTTGAGTTATGAAGTGTTGGGTCAGGCTCAGTTCACTGGCTTAACCACAGATGATACCTAGAAATCATGATAAGGCAAAGGAATTAATGTCCTTGGTATGTTTTTCTTTTCACGTCCTTGCCACAGGAGAGATTTTTTTCAATTTTGGAAATTTACCAGAATGTTACCAGAATTAACCGTTATTATAAATCAAACCCTCAAATAATCTTACTCATTTTGTAGTGGTATTATAGACTGGAATGTAGACTTTTGTAAGGATATATTGGAAATGCTTGACTGGCCTGGATTTTCTTTTGATGAACTTGACTGCATGATTATGTTTATCATTCATATATCTTTTTAAAAGTTGCACTTTGAAACAACTTGTATGGTAATAATACATCAGACCCCAGGAAATTCTAATTCATGAACTAACATGTTTGGAAGAAAGAGAAAAGAAGTGGATCAGCAGCCAAGAAAGCTCAAGCAGCTGCTCAATAGAACAAACAAACTTAAGGTGCTGGCTCAGCTTCAGTCTTGATTGCACAAGACAGAACATATTGAACAGGATCCAGTGAGAGTTTAACCATGTCACTCTATAAGAGCTGAGCTATGTGACTATTTAAGTCAAGTCAGGAACATATAATTAAAGCCCCTATAAATCATTACAAAGCAGAATATGGAGAAAACATAGATCCACTGATTAGTGAGAAAGATGAATTAATGAACCATGGTACAGAGAAGACTGATGCAATTGTGACTGTTGCCTAACATGGTCATGCATAAAAGAGTGACATAATCAAAACACAGGTCCAAATAGGAAAGTAGGAAGCTAGACTGTGTACTAAGTGTGAAGATTCTAATTCAGCAAGACTGGTTTAAATTCACCTTGAAGATCTGAAAGAATTATGTGGAACAATTTGATCTATTATGTATTAAAATTATATGAGATATGTTCTGACACAACTTTTGAAGAAAATGCTCTCCAGAGCAAACTAAGAAGCCATGGACGGATAGCATTAGAAATAAATTTAAAATGTACTAAAACCTATTTACAGTCAACTTGATATCAGACTGGGAGGATATTTTAAGCAAGATCCCACTGTTACTTTTCCTGAGTACTGTTCAATAATTTTGTTAATTACTTGAATGATGGAATAAACCAGACATTTCTACATCTCCTTGTGAAGGAAAACAGCATAAGACCTCAGAATGATTGGGAAGGTGTCTGATATCAATACAAATAACTTCTAGAAAGGCAAGTTTATGTTCTACACTTACTGAAGGAAAGATCCAGAGTATAAACGTAAAATGGTGCTTAAATGACTAAGGAGTTATACTGTGGTTAAAAAAATAGGCTACAAATCAAAGAGGTATAAGCAATGCGATGCTAATAGAAAAGATTAGATAAATCCTGAAATATATTAAAAAGAATGTCATAAATAAGACATGAGACAATTATTCTACTCCTTTTGATACTGAAAAAGCCGTAAGGAGTGTCTGACAACCACTTTGGGGTAAAGTAGTTTAAGAAAGATGTAAAACAAATTGGAAAGCCAAAGGAGAGTGACAAACATACTGCCATTTTAATTTTAAGGAAAAATTATTTAGGTGTCATGCAAAATGTTTTCATTCCAAAGACAGGCACACACTGGAATATTTTATTTACATAGAAATTGCAAAATACTTTTCAATGAAGATTGTTAGAGATGTGTCTGTCAAAGGAGCTGATGTCTGTTGAACACAGTTTGAAAAGATGAAGATGAATAAACTGTGGAGGGGTTTGTATTTCCATGATTCTACAATATTTTGGCTTACTGTCATCTTCTACCTGCTTCTGAAATGTCAATGATTCAATTATATTTTCTAATATTTAAAAAATTTATGAAGAGCTTTTTGACTATGTCTACTTTGGATTGTCATCATCTCTATGACCTTTTATATAACACAGGACATAAAGCTACACCAGCAATATGTTCTGAATTGTTGCTGAAATGCATTTGAATTCCATACTTGAATTCCTCAGATGTACTAATGCCACCAGCAGGTTGGTTTGATACATTTAATCAATCATTCTGAACAACAATGCATCTCCACCAAGACTACCTCCAGCCTTATACAGGTCTCTGAGCCACTTCAAGTTTATCCTGTTTATCTAATGAAGAAGTACAAGAAGATGCTACATTGCAGGTTGGTCTAAAGACCAGGACAGGGACCAAGTAGTCTCACACTAGTGATAGGTTCAAAGTACCATCCCAGACACTTCTGAAATAAGAGCATTACTCTTATTTCTAAATATTGGGTTTCAGCTTCCTAGTGTGATAGAGAATACAATTTTTCTCTATTTACTCTTCTTTAATATGCTTCTTAAGAAGCTTGGGCCAGCAGAAAATCCCTATAGGAGGAGAAGCAATCTAATACACCAACTGAATGAAAATTTGAGATCCTACAGCGTGAGGCAGAGGATTCTACAGACATTTTGGTTTAAGCAAGAGGTTTTGGTTTAAGCAAAGTTCAGCAGTCTGGTAAGAACTTGGCAGTTCATTGCCAAATAAAGAAGTTGCTAACTTGACTAAAAAGTGTGTTAGATGCCAAAACTCACCAGAAAGAGAAGGAGAAAAAAAAGGAAAAGAAAGAAAGGCAATTGTTACTAATCTTTTTGGATTGGTCTTTGTCTAACCATTTTGAATTTTCAGTCTAGAGGCACTTAGGAAAATGAATGGGAACACAGGGCACATTTCATCCACTGACACCCCATATTTTCCCAGTTGTTTTCAGGTCAAAAAATTTCCTGACCTTTTATTATTTCCATATTTAATAACCACCACTGAATCTCTCTTCCATGTTCTTAGTAAGCCACTTTCTGAACACATTAAATTATCAATTAAAAAAAAATTAAAATGATTCTAGGTCATACTGCAATAAAACCTAGTTTTTATGGGTTCAAATACTTCTTGTTTTACTTTTGGTTCAATAAATTTCACCACTGCAAATTATCCTGATATTTTCATGATCCTGTGCATTAAGCAAAAGAAATATGACCAGAGACAGTTAAATATCAAGTAAGAAAAGTAAACCCTCATAATGATGATGAGCTAATTCAGATGAAAATGGAATCATCTAAACTATCTAAACTACGTTTTACCTTCATTTTTCTACCACATCTTCTGGCTTTAACCTTATTGTAATGGATTTCCTAAGAGGCTGTTGATTCTTGCTCCAGATCTTTGTAGTCAATGCTATATATTTCCTTTACTTCTCTTAATCTCTGAGAACACTAAATCTATTAAAATAATAATCTGGAATGCAGCAGAGGTGAGAGTTTTCTGTATAGTTTCCCATAGGATGAAACTGAAATGTAAGAGTAGGAGAAAAAAGGAATTTAAAAATTCCAACTTCTTTACACTGTATTTTGTTTTCATTTACTTTATTTTCTGGGTAGAAGGAATAAAAAGATACATGAAAGAGAAGGACATGGCTATGTGGTGGGAAATTGAAAAAAAAGCTTCTGAATTTGCTTCATTTTTGTACTGAAGAGTAACATATATTCCCTGTCTGTAAATTTAATAAAAGTAATCTTGCTCAATACTGGTAAAAACAAAATACCATCAAGATGAATTAAAATCAGACACATGCTTCTTGAAGGACATTCTGAAAGTTACCTGTTTTGTTAAACATTTTTTCGTAGAATCACAGTGTGGTTTGGGCTGGACAGGACCTTAAAAATCATCTAGTTTAACCCCCCTGGCATGTGCAGGGACATCTTCCAGTAGACCATGTTGCTCAAAGCTCCTTCCAACCTGGTCAGGAACACTTCTAGGAATGGGGATCCACAGCTTCTTTTTTTCATCTTAAAGTCATTCCCCCTTGTCCATTACTATGCCCTTGTGAAAAGTCCCTCTTCAGATTTCTTGTAGGCACCTTTAAAGTATTGAAAGGCTGCTCCCTGAAGTCTTCACTTCTCCAGGCTGAACTCTCTCAGCCTGTCTTCATAGGTGAGCTGTTCCAGCCCTCCAAACACCTTCATGGCCTCCTCTGGACCTACTCTTTTTTTTTTTTTTTACACCTTGGATGTGCTGAGTGTGAAAGGAGCTCTGTCTTGGACAGAATGGCATGTGTGTCAGCCCAGTGTCACCTACTACTGCGAACATAACGCTGCTAGAGGAGGAAAATCGATATTTGGGTCATATTATGTTGTTGTACATTGAGCATGGTCTTTCTCCTGCCTGAGGAAGTTTGGGATTTGGAAGACAATTAGTTTATGGAAGTTCAGTCATGATGAAGGAGATGTAGTTCTAGCAGGCTTGAGGAAGCTATTCATAATACACTGAAACTGGCAGGAAAATTTTTTCATTAAAAGCAAGTGGGGCCATATGGGTTCTCTGGTATGACAGTGACTAATAATATGCTGCTGCAATGGTAACAGTGTGTGCACTCTAATGCATATACAAGTATGCCATTTTCACAACATAGACACACTAATTGAAGTCAAAACATAATGTTCTTGAGTCTCTGCCCTAGGACAGAATCCAGGAAAAGCAGTGAGAATAACAGCTTTGGAAAACACAATTTACAAGGAAAGAGTGAAACATGGTTTATTCTGCTGAAAGAAACTCTGATTACGGCATAGTCAAAGAAAAGGTAGCTACAAATAGGAAGAAACTAACCTGGTTTTGTGTATACTGCTAACAGAAAGAAAAGGAAGAGCATGAATTAAGTTATTATCAACAGAAAGAATAAAACTGCTAGTTTTCATTATTTGAGCCTCTTAAAAACAAGTTAGACAAGTATCTGTAAAGAATTATGCAAGCATGGTCAATCCTACTGGAAAATCAAAAGGTTGTCTAGCTGACATTTTTGAAATATTCTTTTCCTTCCAGACACATCTGCCCATTATTTCTAAGTATATATCTGTCTTCTTTTGGGCCAACATTGGTTAAGTCAGGCTCTGTGCTGGCTTTGGCTAGGGTGAAGTCCATTTTCATCACAGTAGCTTGTATGGGGCTGCATCTTGGATTTGTGCTGGAAGCAACATTGAAACCACAGGGATGTTGCAGCTGCTGCTGAGCAGTCTGTGCACAGTCAAGGCTTTTTCTGCTCCTCACACCACCCTGCCAGTGGGCAGCGAGCAGGCTGGGACTACGCAAGCATTTCGGAGGTGACACAACTAGGACCGCTGACCCCAAGATAGATACAGGAGGCATTCCATTCTGAGTATATGTCATCATGCTCAGTGTATAAAGAAAGGGGAAGAAGAAGAAAGGGGGCAATGTTCGGGCTGATGGCATTTGTCTTCCTCAGGGAACATCTAACGGATCCTGGCTGTGTGGGACTTGGATTCTGACTGTGGTTACACCACAGCAGTCACCCCTTGCACACCTGCCAGCAGAACAGATATTTTCATCTGATGTAGTACCTGAGCCAATAAAAACAAAATGCTCTCTAAATATCCCTGAAAACCAAACAAAATAATGACATTTTAATTGTACATGTGCTGTAATCTAAAATTGTAATGAATTTTTACAGCTTTAGGTGTAAGTTTCACAGCTAGGATTTTTTACCTAAAAATGGTTCAAAAAACCTGACTTCCCTAATTCTTCACTTGTATCATATATGTGACCTAAATGACATAAGGGGGTTTTTATAAGGGGGGTTTTATATTCTTCTGGAAGATAACAAAGTGTTTCACAAAAAAGAGATGGATCCTTCAAGAAAACCTGTACATGTTCTTGAGGAGAGAGACCTGTGATAATTTAGGTTTAGTACACAATCTAAAATGGAGACTTATTTCTCTGCATTTTTGAGGCATGTTCCATTTAATAAAGATGAGTTAAGGATAATGTTTCTGTGAAACAATATACAGATTTAAGTTGACTCTAGCTGAAAATACCTTTTTATTTATTAAAATTTATTAGTTGTCAAAGACAGGATGCAAACCTTGCTGTTTATTTGAATCAGATACATTCTGATCTGTCTTTCCAATGTCCTTTGCAACATATTTTTCTGTGTAGCACATTTTTACTTTTGTCACATTTCTCCCAAATTCTTTTTCTAGGAGGGAAAAATCTACTTTGAAAATAAAAATTCCTCTCTTCAGAAGACTTCAGCTCACTGTCTAATAAAATATAAATAAGTGACAGACTAATCATGGTATAATCCTATAGTCATCAGCAAAGTAACTGTGCTTACTAGTCCATGTTATAACTTTGTTTTTTTTGTATATTTTTGACACTGTCTGTAAGAGGAATTGCCAGACAATGTTACAGAGCTGTAACTTTTACATATACTTGAAAACCCTAATATGATAGATGACAGAGTCCTTAAATTCTGTGTCTGCCTATTAGTCTATTCTATTGACCTTTTTCTAGTTAGTTCTTTTCATATTTCAGAGAGAAGATCAATATTTATCATGTTCCATGTGAAATCTGATATAAATGAGACCTTGGAAACTATAGCTCTATGTTCCCTATATATGTGAAAACTACAGCTAGAGAAAAATGATTTCTAGAGACTTTAACTTAATAAGTTGCTGAATAAGTAACTTCAAGACAGTATGCTCTAGCCTGTGAGCCTTTGTTACAACCAGACCTATGTGAAGCTTAGTTAGTTATCTTTGCGGATGCTCACTGAGATATTTCATTTGGAGTTGATTCATACACATCAAATTCCAGTTGAATTTAAACACTGTTTGAAAGACAGGTTTCCATGGGTTAATGAGAGCAAGCTCTTGTTTCAGATTAAGTTTCCTAAGTTTCTTGAAAGATCTATGTGATAGGATAGTCCAGTTCTTCAGGATAGAACTGTTTCAGTATTTGCTACCTTCGTTTCTTTAAAGAAATTGCTTTTATATTTTTTCCTTTGTGTTTGTGTTTAAAATGTATTCCATACACAATGCCTCTGCTGGGCATCAAGTAGCTAGGGAAGAAAAATCTGTCTTGATCAGTTACTTGGATCCAATTTTTGTTTCTGTTTACTTTTCAATCTTTCTTTGGCAGAATGTAAATTAACAGCCAGAGGAATTATCAAGCTGAAGAACAGTGCACTCTTCTCCACTGATTTGTTTTGTTTTGAGTAAAGCTGAATACCACCATATCTGTGGGTAGTAAGGAATTCTTTCATAGACAGAAACTAGAGTTGTTCTGATTTTGGCTTGTTTGATGGTCTTTTTCCTACAGGAAAAAGGAACTCAATCATTTCAATTTCCTCTTTGGAAATGTCATACTACTAAATCTCTTTCTCTATAGAGATCTTGTGAGACAATTCTAACTTTGATGCCTTTAATCCCTTTTTTTCAGATATCTGGTAATGGCAGTGTACACTAATGTCTACGGATGCATTCCACCTTGGGTGTTTCTCAATAAAAGCCAATGGAATTTAGTCTTCTTAAAATTTCTCTTAACAGGAATTACACTTTTTAGTATTCCAAGTACTCATTAATTTTTTAATTTATTTTTAATGAAATGAATTGCCTACCTAGTACTGTATTTTGCAATACCATCTTCTAATATGAAGCTTGTTTTATCATGCATGAAGTGAAATGATTCCCCTTTATTTTAGCATTTAAAGATAATATTTTACATTATTTTATGAATACACAATTATTTTTTTCTAGGTTAAAAAAACAAGGTAGTTAAGAAAAAAAAAATGGTACAAGAGAAAAGTCATTGGATTATAGTATAAATTATACCTATTCTGACATGTCGTACCTACAGGTACCCTAGAGACAGAGGCAGGTATCTCAGGAAGACTGCAAAATGAGGCAGGAAATAGTAATTTTGAGAATACCAACTGCCATGAGTTTGAAAATTCTCACTTCCCCAAAGAGTTTAGAAGATATCAGTCATTGCTGTGTGATAGAAAGGTTCCTTTTTAATTTTGCAGAAGCAAGGACTCAGAGAAAAAACTAAATTCCAGATAAATATAGAAACACCTCAAAATAATGTTTAAAAAAACTATTACTAATAGGTAAGCCCCTCGTCTTTAATAATTATTAAACCTTACTGTATGAAGGATTTCAGATGTGACTTCGGAAGACCTTCTAAACGGATTCTTTACACTTCCTTTTCATGCAGTGTCTTTCTTTGTTCTTCAATTCCAAATATTTTGGTTAATAGTATGTCTGTCCATATTTCTGGCAATGTTAAGAGCACAAGAAGATTGTGTTCTTTTACAACAGTCAATGTGTTGTGTTGATCCATTTATCAAGAATAATACTTTTTAAAACCTGCTGCTCAGCATTAGATAACCACCAATTTACAGAGCATTTTAGCTTGGTCTCCAGTATTTACAGCACTTCAACACTAAAGTAAATCATTATTTTTTTCTGACTGTACATCATTTTTTAAAATAGGAAAATATTATAAATGATCGTGAATAGGGAAATATTTCAGATCTTTGAAAATATTATTTTCTGGTTTAACAAGTTGTCATAAGTTGTCATAATTCAGAGTTTGAACAATTTATACAATATTTTACAAAAAGAATCATTTGCATCCATGAAAGTCATCATCATAATTTAAGAGTGTTAAAAATTAAATAAATTAAAGACTCCATGTTTTTCTTTCCCAAGGTAAAGCATCATTTAGAGAAATCCTGGTTTGCTGTATAACACATTAGATTTGTGTCTGTGACAGGCCAAAAGGAACTCCTTCAATTTTCCAATATGACAAATAAATTCTTCTAATTCTTCTTTCTATTTTGTTTTCTGGTTTTCAACACAGGTTATCTGCCTTTTTTTAAATCTATTTATTTTTTCTTACTGTGACTCTTCTATGTCCTGAACTGACTTCTAATTTTAAGAGTGGCATGAAATTCTTGCATGATTGTAATTTAAGATAAAAATTACCAGCGTGTTCCTTTGTTTCCTTAAAATAACCTTTATTAAAAAAAAAAAAAAATCAACTATCAGAAGAGTTATTGCTGTTGCATATAACATTGTATGTTACTTACTGAAAATTGGATTTAGATTGATTATATTGAAAAGGTCTTTTCCTGATGGTCTTATTTCTTTTTTTAAACGCTAAATGAATTTTACTATGAATTTTCTATGTCCATATCTTTTGAACCATTTCATTTTAATCAACATTGAAAAAACTTTATAATTTTGTTCTTGTGGCCACAGATTCTATTAGGGTGATATCACATATTATTACAGGTGTCAAATTAAATGCAAAAAATAAAATATTCACATCTCTAAATTTTTTGTCATAAGTAGAGTACTTAATTTTTATCTAATATGTCACTAAATAGATCACAATGACTCTCTGAGAGTATATTGTTCCTTTATTTTGATAGTAATTTTTTAAAGTTTATTTCCTCTTTCAATGACCTATTAAATCATTATGCTAAGCAATTCATTTAAGCAGCCCCTAGCTCTTCAATAATAAGAGTGCAAATCTATTCTCAAAGTCTTCTTAGAGCATTTTACAGCATTTAACTGACAGTATTTAGGTTCGTTCAGAGCTCGTATGAACAAGTGAAACAATAAGTAAGTTGGACCCTTCTGGAAACAGGAAGGAGAATGTGATCTGTCTTGGGCATCTCTTGGGTTTCCTAAGGAGGAGAGCATGTCAGAGGCTGCAGAGGAACAGAGAGGAGGCAGCTGCAGCACAGATGTGCAGCAACATCCATTAAATTAAGGTCATTGAATTGAGCAGTAGGGATGATTCACCAAGAAGAATTCAGCAGGCAGGAAAAAAAATTGATTTAAATAATTTTAATTCCCAGAATGACCCTTTGAATTTTGTCTATTTTAAAATTTAACATTTCTAATTCATAATTTAATTTTTTTTTTTTTGGGGAGTTTGATAGGAAGGCCAAAGCACATACACTGACCAAGATCCTGTCACTGAAAAGTTTTACTCTTTTTGACTAAAGATGCTATGAACTAAAGACCTATTTATTTTCTTCTCAGAGGATTACTTGGAAGGAAATTAGGTATCATGAGACAGCAGTAGAGCTTTTAGATCTGACACATGTGACTACTGTGAAAATCAGAATAGCGGTAGCTGAAGATTAACCTCCCCTGACTCAAGGCTGATTGTACTGTTCATGCTAAATAAAATGTTATCTTTTTGATTCATATCTGTCAGATTTCAATTGTTGATTCAGATATCACATAGTGTATCTATGATAGGCATGTACAGTGGTCTCTCAATCATCACAGCAGATTGACAACTTGTCATTCTGAAAAACAAGAAAGGGAAACAAAATCTTTGCTTTCCAAGATTAAAAGAGAGAGCAAATTTCCTCTAAAAAGAATCAAGCTGCTGGAAGCATCAAAACATTAAGTAATATACTTGGTTGGTATTGTAGGTTTTGGGTTTTTTTAATTAGTGAATTGTAATTCTTGTGGGGGATTCAAAATCTTGAATAGTTCTAGTGTTGCTGATACAGCCTATTCAATTTTTTTCTCTGTAACATTTGGATGATAGTTCTAACCATCCCTAAATGACTGTGGCACCAAAATAATTTAAAAAAAAATTATATATGTTTCAAGAGTGAATGTTTTCACAAAATTAAAAATCGGAGATGCATATTCTTTTTTTTTTTTAATTTTCTATGGCACGATCTTGATATTTTTCTTGACTTCCTAAATAATTTTTAGTTTTCAAATTTATTTGCTATATTTTATCTATTGACAGTACATATTAAAATCCCTCATTCAAACTAAACAGCAATACTTAAAGTAAAGTAATTTCCATTGTGTCTCTATGACAAGCTTGCTTTTCTCCAGATATCAATGTTCAGTGAGGGGATCTGCATTACCAGAGTCTGTCATACACTCTGAGTCTTACAGACATGATCAGTTTCACATATGAATTAGAGATGTTATCCCTTCTATGGCATTCTGTGGCCTTGGGTTTTGTTTCAAACTCTTCTGGTCACACAGAGTTTGATTAACAATATTGATTACCAAAGTCAGTGAATTGAAAAGGTTTTATTGTCTATTAAATTCCCGGTGGTTTTTTGTTGGAAAACTAGAATGAAATACTGTGTTTTTCACCTTAAAGAGACACAAACTGGATGTGGTACCATGATAATCTTTGTTTTGCCAAATAACCAGTAATAAATATCTGGCAAAGAAATTAGAAAAGTAACAAATTTCTTCAGTAAATGTGAATGGAAAGCAGATGAAGGAGCTGGAGTGAGACTGTTTTAGAACTTTCTTAATCTATGCCTATTAGACTTTTCCAAAGAGTAAATGAGAATATCAAATTTTGGCTATGATATTGCCACAGCAAATTCCAGATGGCTTATAATGACTTTAGTAGTAGTGTGGCTGCTATATCATCTATCACTAACTCCTCAAAAAAAGCTGCATTTTTATATTTATCAGTAATTATTTCCATGGGTAATACAAATGGTATGAAACAGTTCTGCATCTTTCTCTATTAAATTTGGGTAAATGACTGATCATTCAACCCTTTTCCTGAAACACATATACCATATTATTGCCATTTCCATGGCATTTAGGATGTATTTGTGCTATCATACAAATACCAAGTTGACCTTTCCAAATGGTATTTAAAGTGTGCCTCGGATTTCTCTTACACAGTTTTAGACTTTGTTAGACTTATGATTAACCCCCTATTAATTAATTGCCTTGGTACATATTGCTCACAGATCCAGCTTGTGGTTTTGTTACTTAGTAGGAGACCTGGCACAAGAACATATTGTTAAATATGGACAAGGCTGGAGGACATTATAGCTCTTTTACTTGAGAATGGTCATCTTAAGAATTACTAACCTTCAAGATGAGGCTGAAGCAAGACTTCGGATAGGCAGAGTGATTATTTTGAAGTGTATACAATGGTTGAAGAATTGAATTTTGTCTCTTTTTTTAATTAAACTGGACATCTATAAATAAAATAGTGTTAGAGTGTTAGGCATTCAAGCACTGGACCACTAGCATCCATTTGGTTTAGCATCACAAAATTAACAAGATATAAAATGCCCTAGATAAACCGTTTGTACAGAGTTTTGACATTAAAAAAAAATAACATTAAAAAAAACCCCTGGGATTATCAAGAAAATTCTCTTATTTCTTTTATTCGTGTACTATTTTGGAAATTGGAATTTTGGGAATATTAGGACATATATGTGCATAAATAAATGGATTGTATATCTAATTCTTGTTACTATTTTTTTTTCCTTTTAATGTAAGGAATGTCAGTCTGGAATGGAAGACAGTCAACTATTTAGGATATAAAAGATGTTTGGAAGACTGTCCTAAAATTAGTCAACATCAATAATTACTTAAAAATCAAATTTCATTTAGCAAGAGTTCTCATCTCCTTTGACAGGTAGGATAACAGTTCTAAAGCCAAAGAACAACATTCCAAAAACACGAGCATAGAAAAGGTGTGGTCATTTTCCTTCAGAAAATTATTTTGAAATAATAGTTTAAAGACTCATATGAAAATATAAATTTTTTCTTCAGACAACTGAGTGCATTTTAATGCAAAAGCATCCAAAATATTTCTGTATTAAACCCAGATCCATCTGACTGATTTTCTGGTGCTTTCACTCCTGTGTGAAAAAAAGCAGGATTAAGTTCAAAGCAGGTAGCTGCAGTGCAACCCCAGATGGACATTAGTTTTGGAAATAAGTACAGTTACCAATCAGCAGTTTTTATTTTCTTTCCAATGTAACATAAAAATGTTTCTAGATTTCATAGTAGAGTAATATGGATTTGTCATTTGTGTGTTCTATCTAGTATACATTTATATTAATAGATTACATAAAATACTTGTTTTTTCACTGTCCATGGGGCTGTTGATTTCTGTCTAGCATTATTATCTCTAAGGATGCTTTTTACTCTTTCTGTATTCTCCTTGAAGTTTCAGTAGGTGAACTTTTCATTGAATCCAAAAATTCTTTAAAGGGATTCCTAGTACAAAATAGAAAATGCATCTATAAATAATAGAAGTATGTTGGTCATTGATTTACAACAAAATAAATGACAGTACTAGATGTATATTGACTCCTAGATACGCAATTGGATCTATTAATAATACATGCTAATATTAGATTAAAGATGTGTTTCATAAATAATGCAAAAGTGTATTAGAAGGAAGTGCACTAAACTTAGAATTTACACATATGTAGAAGTCATGAATCTGCAGAACTGGTAATAAGACTGCTAGGGAATCTGTGAAGTTGCAGAGGAAACACAGGTGAAAGTCTGATTTTAGACTACATGTGTTTTGTGTCTTTCTGCTCACAGCACTTTTAACTCTGTGATTTTTCTACTCTAATTTTTATTTTACTAAATTTTTATTTTCTGTTTGATTATAAGTGAATGGTCAACAGTATGTGAAAGGGACACCAAAAGCTCACTTTGTTTATGTCATATGGTATAGGAATCTCTGTATCTGTCAAAACCTGACCCTTGTGCACAATTTAAAATTCCTTACATAAAGGCTGTTATCTGAAACTTTTTTGCCTGGAGTTGAACTGGGGAGCTCTATCAAACTCTGAACTGTGCTACAAGGATGTTGTCACAGATAGTAGTAATAATAATAATAATAATAATAATAATAATAATAATAATAATAATAATAATAATAATAATAATAATAATAATAATAATAATAA
>VXAC01006543.1:37261-113102 GCA_013399225.1 Rhipidura dahli | reverse complement strand
AATAATAATAATAATAATAATAATAATAATAGCAATAATAGTAATAATAGTAACAACCATAATATCATTTTCACTTACATTCTGTACCCTGTTGTCTTTATGTTTTGAATCTTCTCTGACTCATGTCAGATTCTTGTCTCTATAGATACTCTAGATTCTTGCTATGGCCCTGTGGATTGTAATCCTCACTGTGTGGAGGAAGTTGTTCTCATCCAGGAGTAAGAGGAAAAGGAGTGACTTTCCTTGCGTACTAGACTCCAGTTCTTTATTTTTTTGTCACCAAGGATAAGATGTTGACCCTGACAGGCATGAGAGGTGGGCCTCTGAAAATCTCACGAATGTCAACAAGACCAAGTAAAGCTTCCTACACCTGGGCTGAGGCAATCCCAAGCACAAACACAGGCTGGGCAGAGAATAGCTGAAGACTAGCCCTGGGGAGAGCAACTTGGGGGGTTTGTGGATGAGAAGCTCAACATGACTTGACAGTGTGTGGTTTCAGTCTGAAAACCAACAGTCTCGTGGGCTGTGTCAAAAGAAGTGGGAACAGCAAGTCAAGGGAGGTGACCCTGTCTCTCGACTCTGCACTTGTGAGACTCCACCAAGAGTACTCAAAGTTTGGGGTCCCCAGAACAAAAAGGACACTTGCCTGTTTGAGTAAGTCCAGTGGAAAGCCACTAATTTGATCAGGGGGCTGGAGTACTTCTATGAAGACAGGTTGAGAGATCTAGGGTTGTTCAGCCTAGAGAAGACTGCAGGAAGACCTTAGAGCACCTTCCCGTACCTAAAAGGGTCCTAAAAGAGAGCTGGAGAGGGACTTTTCATAAAGGCCCATAGTAGATAGGACAAGGACAAATGTCTTTAAGCTGAAGAGGTCTAGGTTTAGGTTAAATAATAGAAAGAAATTCTTTACTGTAAGTGCAGTGAGGCACTGGAACAGGTTGCACAGAGATATTGTGGATGTCCCATCCCTGAAGGTGTTGAAGACCAGGATCGATGGGGCTCTGACGACCCTATTGGTTCCTGTCAATTTGATTTTTTTCTTCTCAAGTTCTTTTTCCCATTCCTGAACAGGCCTTACTTTGTTATGGAACTTCCCTATGAGTTTGCTGGAAAAAAAAAAAGTTGTCTGTCTTTTGGCGATGAAATATGGGAAAAAAATTTATAAAGTAGGTCTAAAACCCATTTTCCCAAAGTTATATCTCATCCCTCTCACATTTTTCCTGTGCTCTAAATATTCAGCAGTACAGCTGGAGGAACTGTTGAAGCCTCTAGATGTAATAACTTACATAGATTTGAAGTTGACTTTTTGTACACAGGCTTATAAATACCATATTAAAGTGCATCATGTCTACAGTAATCCCATAGTCATCAAAAACTAAAGAATTATAGATCCCTTGCATATTCACCCCACAAAACTTTGACTTCTATTTTTTCTTCTTTCTTTTTTATAATTTCAGAGTTCTTGAAACTGTCTAAAGGAAAACTCAATATGTTTTTGTGGATTGGGTTTTTTCATTATTTCAAATGCAGAAACTCTGTTTCCTCATCCTATGTTTTCCAGGACTTTTCCACTTTGGACAACTACCTCATCATTCCCTGTTGTACTTGCCCTTTGCAAAGATTTTTCCTCACTATATTTTTTTTCTTTTCTTTATCACTTTATTTCCCCTCCTCACTTCTCTCTTGTCTTGTATATTTCCCCGTCAAGAAAGAGTGCAAAAGATATTAACTCACTGATACTGGTGCCTTTCTGCTACAGAAATTTCATTTACTTTATGAGAACAAAGAACAAGGAGGTAATCAAGCAAAAACAAGCCATTTGACAGATGTTAAAGTCATAGACTGTAAGGAACAAAAGAACAGAAAACAGTCATATATAATTTGAAATTCTTGTTCTTTCGACAACTGTTGTAGTTTAACCTCAGGTGGTAAATAAGCCCCATGCAGCCACTCACTCACTCCCCCACCAGCAGCAGAGAGAATTAGAAGGGCAAAAGTGAGAAAAGTTATGGGTTGAGATGAACACAATTCCGTAGGTAAATTTAAGGTAAAACAGAAGCCATGTACAGGCAAATAGAAATTAGGAATTCATTCACCACTTCACATGGCCAGGCAGGTGTTCAGCCATCCCCAGGAAAGCAGGGCTCCATCACACATAACAGTGACCTGTGAAGCCAAATGATGTCACTCCAAACACAGTGGTCCCCCCACCTTCCTGCATCTTCTCCCAGCTCTGTATGCTGAGCATGGCACGGCATGATATGGGATACCTCTTTGGTCAGCTGGGCACAGCTGTCCCGGCTATTTCTGTTTCCAACTTCTTGCCCACCCACAGCTGCCTCACTGGTGGAGTGGGATGAGAAGCAGAAAAGGTTTTGATGCTGTGCAAGCACTGCTCACTGAAGTGACATGAGATTCAAAAACTGAGTATTCAAGAGGTCCTACAAGAACAGTTAATTGTCAGCTTTTTTAAAAAACAGTACAACTTGACCAAAAAACCCTCTGGAAGTGAGGAGCAGTGGGAAAGGGGAGATACCAGTTGCCAAGGAAATAAACCCATAGGAGTACAGAGCTCTTAGCAAAAAATGTAAAATATCTGAACTGGTAAAATAAAGTAATTGCATGTAACAATCTTGTCATTCCCTGAAGGCCAGCATGTGGCCTGAATGTACATGCAGAGCAGGTGGCAGAGAAGAGAATGCAGTCCAGGTGGAGACCTCTTCTGCAGGTTGTGCCTAGGAGATATACACCATTCACTCATGCAGAGACACCTGAACTAACTTTAAATTACTTAGCTGAGCTACCAGAAACAGCATTAATTTTCCACTCAGAAAAATTAGCACTGATGGAAAAGAAGGCACCTATTCAGAATAGTAGATAGTGAAGTAGTGCCCGGTATCATCTTTAAACATGGACTATCTTTTTTCTTCTCCTACACATATGTGGGGTTTTTTGCATATGAGCATTCTCTTTTACCCACTTCCTTTCATATTCTGATGAGAAACACAATGTAAGTCTTCATTTATACAGAAAGAAAGAAAATCAGTTCAATTTTTTTAGTTATGAGAAACCTGCATCGAGGAAATTACTTCAGTATCTGTCTTTAGGTTGTGAGAGGATAAGGAAAATCAGTCTAGTTTCCCTACTTATTTATACTCCCATACACTATTGGGCTGTTCAAAAATACAAAATAATTACATCAATATGTATTGGAAGGAACAAAATTTAAGAAGATATTCAAATAATATCATTGCTATAGAGATTTGTGCCAGGAAAGACAGGAAATTATATCACTCAGTGAAAGACATTTGCCAAACATTAATGGGATTTTGTTGTACTCTGGCATGAATCAGAAATAGTGTACCTATAACTCGGAGTTAGTTGCATCTAGGTTCTTGAAATGTAGACTCCATTAAAGGTGCATTGTTGGTAATTTCAGAAGTTCCTTTTAAAGTTGTTTAAAATTGTGTGCTCATTCTTGAAAATAAGCACTACACTTTCAGATTAGCATAAGGCATGAACTGTGACAGAGACTCGCTAAACTTTAGAAATTCAGACTAGTCATGTATTGATGTACTTTGTGAAGAATCATTTTCATGACAGGGAAGAAGACCACATTTTTAAATTTCTTTTCTTCCCAATAATTCAGGTATACAACTTTCAGACTAGGAGATATATAGCATTGTCATTAATGAAACTACAATAATTCCTGTGCAATTACTTCTGATTTACACCAGAATAAGTTGGATCAGACTCGAACTTTTAGAATATTTATTTATACTTTGCACAAATACAATAGAAGCAGCAAGAGTCCTCAATTAAAGTTGCAGTGAGATTAGCACTTTGATTAAGATAAACATACAAAGTCTGCAATATTCCTATTCCTGATTAGAACTTGCCAAGGTTAAAAATGGAGTTTAGCATGCTAGTAGAAGATTAGACTAAAAGTTGGAGATACCCATAAACATTATTCCCTAATTCAAGAGCAATTCAAATAGGAATATAAGATTTTTATCATATTTGTTTAGGAGTTTATATGGAGAGTTAAGATGAAGCTCTTGAATGTCTAGGTCTTCCAAGTGTGAATCATATTCAGATTTATGTGGTCACACTTATTAAAATGTCAGCCAGTGTTTCAGTAATGTCTGCCAACATGAAAGAGAATATAATGAGAAGGATGTGTAATGAATAGTGATGATTATAAACTGTATGAAAACAGTTTATCAGATTAATTAAGTGAATATATATTTTATGATACTCCCATGTTCGCTCAATTATGGTAAATAAAATTTACACTTCTACCAAGGATGTGCTTGTTAATAAAACTGTCTTCTCGAGGCTATGAGTTTTATGAGTAAATCAACTGTTATAATTAGTATAAAACTGATATCTATATATGCTGTGGCATAGATGCTCATCTCTGAGAAGGGCAACAAATGGGTTGAAGGGTCTGATATACAAGTCTGATGAGGAGTGGCTGAGGCAGCCGGGGTTGTTTAACCTGGAAAAAAGGAGGCTCAAGGGTTACCTTATTGCTTTCTACAACTCCCCAAAAAGAGGATGTAGTGAGGTAGGACTCAGTCTCTTCTCCCAGGTAACAAGTGATAGGACAAGCAGAAATGGCCTCAAATGTTGCCAGGGGAGTTTTAGATTTAACATTAGGAAATATTTCTTTACTAAAAGGATGGTCAAGCATTGGAATAGACTGCCCAGGGAGTGGGAAAATGTCTGAGGGTAAAAAGATAATGGTACACAAGTCATAGAGATAAAAACAGTTGCTACTCCCTGAATGGAACACGGTCAGCCTATCTGACCTCCCAAACACAATACAACCTAGGGGGGACCAAACAGACGGTGGAGAGGAGACACTGAGGCCAGGCTCTGTCAAAACCCTTTCAGAGGAGGGAACTTGGTGGTGCCTTCCAGCTGATAAGCCACACAGCAGATGAAAAACAAGGGAGATAAAGGGAAACATCTTGATCTTGAATCAGCAACCATGGTGAAGTCACTGTCCTTGAACTGATACATGTCCTCATCCCAAGGTTATCTCAGGTACTATCCTGAGATACCTGGTTCCAACATAAAACCACCCCCTGCTAAGATGTATGACTAAAGTCATTTAAGCTCCACTTAAGCATAAAGAAATAGTATAAAAGTAAGATGAAAATGGGGAGAGGTTAAGAAAGACTCCATTGGAACCTCTGGGATCAGACCATGGGCTGAACTTGTCTTCTTCCCTGCAGAGATGCTTATTGGGTAAGAAACACACTGTAT
The DNA here is from genome assembly GCA_013399225.1 of Rhipidura dahli. Taxonomy (NCBI): domain Eukaryota; kingdom Metazoa; phylum Chordata; class Aves; order Passeriformes; family Rhipiduridae; genus Rhipidura; species Rhipidura dahli. Next base: position 107,828 of record VXAC01006543.1, on the reverse strand, counting down.
CTGTGTTGAATGATTACCTTGAGCTAGCTTTTACTGGGGATTAGGGCTCGTTGGCATACTGCTTTGATTAATATATTGCTTTGAATTTATTTTTGCAGTCAGATAATATCACTGGCAATTGCTGAACCTTAACTTATCACAATAATTAATAAAGAGTGTTATTCTGTAAACTGTTACTGTGAGTCCTTCAAGGGCACATGTAGTTGATGGCAGTGAGAGTTGATGGAAGATATGAGACTCACAAGGGAGTTTCTTTTTTTGGTGTATGAACCTAAACATGACAGTCAAACCACCTTCCAATCGAGTGAACTGCTCAGTGAAGAGTCTCCATAACAGGACACTGACAGACTGATTAGCCACAAGGGCCTTAGCTTTCCTGGGGCACTGACAGATTAATCAAACACTAAGGGCTTGAGTAAATCTCTCCTTTTCACATGACACAGGGAAATGGTGGAACCACTGACTCTCAAAATGCTAAAAATATGTGAAAAAGTAGTGCCTAGGACAGGGTTTAGTCATGGACTTGGCAGTGCTGGGGTTAAAGGTTGGACTCAATGATATAGGAGTTCTCTTCCAACCCTAGTTATTCTATGGTTCTATGAAGGCTGATGATAAGGCTTCAAAATGGATCTCAAGGAACTACTAGGGGTAAGTCTATCCATTGTGATGTGCTTGCTTCTGTTACTGCTGGATACACTATATTCCCTGTATAATACATACAGTCACTAAGGGACTGATGTCTGAACTTCAAGTCTTAACTGATGACACACTTTGACTACTCTTTGTTATATTTAGCAAACTGCATAACCATAAGACATGCATATAGCATCAAATTTAAAGACTACATCATACTTCAGCTTTCCAGTAACTATGTTTCTTCCACTCCAGTTCAGCACCAGGTTACTACTTATTGTGAAACTAATTTTGTTTTAGCTATTTTCATTGTTTTTAACCCTGTATTGAGGATTAAGTATTTCATTACTTTTATCAGGACTTCAGTGAGATATTTGATATGGTACACCACAACATTCTTGCTGCTAAATTGGATAAATGGGTTTGATAGGTGAACTGGTAGATGGATAAAGAATTGGCTCAATGGCAGTGTCCAAAGACACAACCAACAAGTCAATGTTTAAGTGGAAATCTGTAAAAAGTGGTCTCCTTCAAGCATCCATACTGAGACCAATACTATTTAATATTTTCATTAATTAAATATATAGTGCATCCTCAGAAATTTGCAGGTGACACTAAGCTGAATGAGGTTGACATGTTAAAGGGAAGAGATGCTGTCCAGAGGAGTTTGACAGGTTTGAGGAATGGGTTCATGAAGTTCTGCAAGGCCAAGGGATACATCCTATTACATGGGTTGGGGCAATCACCAATATCAATACAGACTGGGCATTGAATTGCTGAGAATATTCCTGTGGAGAAAGAATTGGGAATCCTGGTGGAGGAAAAAATGGATATGAGCCATTTTTCTGCATTTGCAGCCCAAAAAGCCAATCGTATCCCAGGTTTCAAAAAAAGAATTGTGGACAGTAGGCCATGAAGGAGGTGATTCTCCCACTCTACATCATTATCATAATACTTGGCCTGGAGTAAGGTATCCAGCTCTGAAATCCTCAATAAAAAAAGAAATGAACCTATTAGAGCAGGTCCGGAGAAGAGTCACAAAAGTGATTGCTGGAACACCTATCCTCTAAAGAAAGGCTGAGAGAGCATTGGGGTTGTTCAGCCTGGAGAAGAAAAGACTTCAGAATGACCCTACTGTGGCCTTTTAAAATATAAAGGGGGCTTATGAGAAAGACAGAGATAGACAAACAAATACTTTTGCCAAGGTCTGTAGTGGATAAAGGACCATGTTTTTTAATCTGTAAGAAGTTAAATAGGTTGGACTCAGGGAAGAAATATTTTATGACAGTTGTGGAGAGACAGTGAAGAAGGTTGCCCAAAGAAATATTCCATCACTGGTGGTGTTCAAAGTCTGGCTGGATGGGGCTTTGAAAATCTGTTCTAAAGGAAGATGCTCATGGCAGAGGGATTAGACTAGATAATCTTTGATGGCTTCTTCCAACCCAAATGTTCTATGATTCTCTGATTCAATTAATTTGTCACATAGCTTTTAACTTATTTAGAGCACTATAAAGACTTCCTCTCTTCATGTGTTATAGTAATTTATTAAGGGGATCTCTGTCTTCACAGCTGTCTTGTGTAACCACAGCAATTCAATATATCTAAATTCACCAATAAATAATCCTTGAAGTTTCAGAGTATTACCAAGGAATTAGAAACTTAATTCTAGATGATGTAATGAGGTACGTGTGCCTAAAATTTCAAAATCCCTGCCTGAGAAAACATCTGCGATTTCTTAAAATGGTCTATCTTAAAAACACAGTTCACTACATTCAGCCTTTGGCAATATCTCAGAGAACTGGACACTGAGCAGATTTCATCTCTGTGAAGAATTTCTGTACTGTGAGTCTCTTATATAATCAAATCCCATATACAAGTCACAATCTCAAGAGGTTCTGGTGTAAAAACTGAGGAAAAACTTACAAGGCAACAAAAATCAAAGCCAAAATATGTCTGTCTAAAGTAACAGAGAAACAGAAACAGAACAGAACACTCCAGTGTTACGAACGACAGGACTACGAAATATGAACTCAAGCCTTTTCTTTAATACATATAGAAAACCTGCAGCTACAAAAAATATTCAAATTATTAAAGTTAAGTAAGGTATGCTGTTCCTGTTGAATAAAATGGTAGTTGCACCTTTACAGAAAGGAGATACTTCTACTTTTGTATGATACACCTTGAATGTGTACATACATATAGAGCATAAGTATTAGCATGAAAGCTAATATTAGGTTAATATTCAACACTGAATTAGATAAATTTAACACCCCAAGTAAACAAAAAAATATGAATGAACTGAAAAGTTCAGAGAATGTTTAGAGTCTTCTGTCCATAGCTGAGAATTCCAAGATTTGATGCATAGTTTCAGTTTAATAAAGGAAAGATTGAGAGTGTAAAGCTGATTATCATTCCAGTCAACATTGCCCTTGTTGATTTTTGCCAGAACTCTCTTCTGCTGTCAGAATCAGTTTATATTCAAGTGTGTCATAGTACCTAATGACAAATGTGGACAGCATTGAGATATGCTCAGTATAATTTGCAAGCAGTGACCTTGGTTAAAGATTTGTCAGACTTTTTACTTATTAATTTCTCTAATACCGTTTTGAGTTAAAATAATATCAGAAATAGATAATCCAACCAGCAACATTTTTATGAGCAAATATATGCCCCTAGAATAGATTAATTTTAATTTACATAGTACTGTGAATTTCTCTGCCAAATCGGTAGCAAAATAGCCTGGAGTGAACTATTCTAGGTCTTCCCTGCAGCCTTCTTTTTTCAAGCACCCTGTATATTTATAAAAAGATGCAGGATTTACACAACTGTGAAATTAAATCTGCATTTTATTTTTCAGCTATAGAAAATACAAGTTGGGTACTGACAGTCAAACTCTGTGCATAAGCTAGGCAAAGTTAATTTTCTCTCCACAGGATCAGCTTTATGAGTGTGTGTTTGTTCTCTAAGTCAGTCAATTTTTAGATCTTTTTGTAGAAACTGATAGCTAGGTCGTTGATTTTGTTGACACCTCTCCATCAAATAAGGCATAGTTGATTCATTTAGCTGGTTCATTTACAAGCATCATTTGTCTGATCCACAACACAGTCTGTTATGCCTCATATATCGATAATGAAATAGTTATAGTGCCTTCATTAAATTTGCATTCTCTTTGTATATAAATACATATGCATAATTCTACATAATGCATATATACATACATCCATAATATATATGTATGTGTGTTGTATATATCTATCTAAAATATACAGCCAAGTAGTGTTAAAAATTAATGCTATCTGTTTATATAGAAAATTTCTTTCTCAGAACAGAGAATAAACAATATTATTCATACAACCATCATCATAATTTCACTGTGGTTTATATTGTCTTGTACAGGATGCATTTTTTTGTGAATTAGTTCATTTACAGAATAATGCAGAGCAAGCAAATAGTAAGGGTATAGTCTTGGTTATGTATCACATTACATTTGAACTGCAAACTAGCACTGCTCCCTGTGTTATATTTTAAAACAGAACTTTACCATATGAAGGAATGTTATTCAAAGTTTACAAATACTAGGTCATATCCTAAGATGTGTAAATCAGTGACGTTCCAATGAATATAAGTCGGCAGTGTCCTGGCAGGCAGGAGGACCCACCATGTCCTGGGGGATATCTGGCACAGCATTGCCAGCAGGCAAGGGAGAGCATTGTCCTGATCTGCTCTGCACTGGGCAACCTCATCTCAAGTGCTGGAGGGCGATTTTGGAGACCACAATATAAGAAAAGTATTAAACTATTAGAGCACATCCAAAGGAGGGAAACAAAGATGGGAAAGGGCTTTGATTGGAAGCCGTATGAAGAGCAGCTGAGGCCACTTGGTCAGTTCAGCCTGGAGAAGAGGAGACTGAGGGGAGACCTCATTGCAGTTACAACTTTCTCATGAGGGGAAAAGGGCAGACACTGATCTCTGTGGTGACAGTGACAGGACCTGAGGGAATGGCCCAAAGATCTGTCAGGGGAGGTTTAGGCTGGGTATCAGAAAAAGGTTTTTTACCCAGAGGGTGGCTGGGCACTGGAACAGGATCCCCAGGGATGGAGGTGCTCCCCAGCACCAAGCCTGACAGAGTACAAGAAGTATTTGAAGAGTTCTCTTGGGCATGTGATGTGACTCTTGGGGATGGTTCTTTGCAGGGCCAGGAGCTGGACTTGATGATCCTTATGGGTCCCTCCCAACTCAGCATATTCTGTGATTTTGTGATTCTGCCATTTGTCCAACTATTAATTATACCAGATAACTTACTTAAAACAGTAAGTCTACAACTTACAGAATCTAAAAACTGGAATGACAGTGCTATATCTATCCATTTAAATATATATGGTTCAGCTAATATAGTAATATATTTTAGTGTTACACTTTCATTTTACACCACTTACCTGGCTAAAATAGATAAAAAGATTATTTTAGAGAAAGTTGCTCCACCAAATGACTCTCAGATGGTATGAGAGTGATTAAGTGCCTAATTTAAAACTTTTACAAAAAGGAATGGGAAAAAGAAATGTTCCTTATGGAACATTTGATTGGTGAAATATGGTATTTTGTATAATTTCTTTAGCAAATCCTACATTCTAAACAAGAAGCCAAAAACAGTTTAGACAGGCATTTGATTAAGAATGCAGAGGGAAGGAGAAATTAAGATCTAGATGCAAAGAAGGAAATATTTTTACTATGGATTTTCAAAAAGGTGAGCTGCTGGCAGGATTGATAATTAAAGACAGGCTCATAAAAGTGAGAAACTATTTGACATAACTGAAAGGGAGAAAAGGTCTAATATATCATGTGACAGAGGAATATTGTCATGACAGAAGCACATTTCCAAATCGTTTCATAGTTCATGGCTCTTGCCTTAAGTAAGATGGAATTTCTTCCTCCATTAACACTGGAGATACCTGTGAGTTACCTGGGTAACTCATATCAATTTCTTGTTCAACCAGTTCTGTATAATTCATAGAGTATTTTGAAGGAGAGTAGTTAGAGATAACAAAAACATCATTGGATTAGATCATCAAAGCCTAAGAAAATAGTAAATGTAGGCTCCATTTTCTTCAGGATTCCCCATGCCAATTTCTCTTTCTTCTAAATGTTACATGATGAATTCACTTTCTCCATAGTGCCTGTTATCCCCTCTTCACTTTAACTACACATGATGTAGGACACACATAAGTAGGAAGACAGTCTGAAATCTGAAGGATGTAGTGAACTGAACCATCTTCATCCAGTCTAGTCTCAGAGATCCTTCTCAGACACAATCATGCAGTCTATATGCACTGTCGTCTCAATGATTTTTTTCCTTGCACTCCAGAAGAGCTATGTAGTTAGTAGCAGCCAGTGCAACTCTGTAGAATAATATCCTTCTTTCAGACTTGACTTCAGCTGGATGTGTTGTGAATAAAAAGGATGGTGGTTGATAAATTCAGACACAAAGAAGCAGACACAGACAGCCAAATTCTACTAAGATCTTACCGAAACTTTCTCTGAGAACTGCTCCCTCCACTAACACGACAGAGACTCTTCCTTTAGGTAAACTCATTAACAGTTTTTTGGAAATGTACAATTATCAGAAACAACTTTAAATAAGAAATAGTGGATTTAAGATTTCCAGTTTGACATGTCTAGTTTCCCTACAGCTTAAACACCCTACAAATATGATGGAGTATATAAATTAAAACTCAAAAAAATATAATCTGTAAATGTGCCTGAGATAATATTCTGCCCTTCATTTTGTAAAGGCATTAGATGTACATACCCTGGTGTCTTATTTCAGAATTCATATTTCACTGTGGTTTTGTTCATTACTTTAAATACTATGTGCACAGAGGGCCATTATCTTTTCAGGGGAAGATGGAGTGAATCCTGGATGACAGGTGACTGTATCACTTTCATTTTATTTTGATAGACCCTATAGAGATTCAGGATATTGTCTATAAAGGGTATATCCAAGGAAATGATTGGTAGCTGTGATAGTGCATGAAAGGTCATGATTCAGGACAAAAATTAAAAACTAAATGCTTCACTAGATTGGATGAAGTCTCGTAAAAAGAAAGAAGGAAGTTCTGGCTCTGAAAAATGACAAATTCTTCTACTTCTTTGGACATTGTGAAAGTGGAGTGTGATATTAATTGGCATTACTTTCTTTAAAATTTTACTAATACTGACTGCTGTTGTGTCATACGGAGTTACACAGGAAGACTTCTATCTAAAATTGAAAATTTTATTGTTTCATTTTTTTTCTTCAGGTATTAATAAACACATCTTTGCGTGGATATTTTTGCATATTTCAAATTACTAGTTAATGGCTGGATATTTTTTCTCATGTATTAGTACCAATCAAAATGAATAAAACAGTGTCTTTCACTCTTGCTGATAATTTAGAGTTGTCAAGCCCAAAGTCTGACTTTCCATTTGTAGACTCTTTTTTTTGTCTAATTCTTATATGTAAGCAAAGTGCGATGAATATTCATTGGGAGTTTTTTAGTGAATATTGTAGCAGTCCTATAAGCATTCATTTCTGAGCCTTACAAGATATGTTTGGGAGAATGAAACCATACGGGCTGCTGCAAACAAAATGGTGTTAGGAAAAGGACTAAAATGAAGATTGTGGATTTTGGATACAAAACATGCTAAATCAGATAAGACCCAAGACAGCTTGTACAAACTGACACGCTACTGCAAGAAGTAGTCACACTGTAATCTGGTAAAAATAAGTGTTTGAGGCTGCTTAAAGAATCACTGGGAAAGGTATCAGTAAAAACAGATTTACCATAAAAGCAACAGCATGTCAAAGTTCTTTGGCAAAGTTCACTCTAGTATATACTAGATGGTTAAGGCACACCTAGAAAAAGCAACAATAATCCAGTCAATCAAACCAAACTAAAATAGAGAACTATCTACGTGAGTGTGTGTGCATGTAACAAAAGGATATAAAGGGCAAGACTAAAAATGAATATGGGCTAAAGGCTTAACACTGAAACTTAACACTACTCAAACTTATAACTTAAATTGAATTTAGCCCTTTAGCAAAGGATTCATGCAGAATTTACTATGTCAGAACAGTAACTTATTTACTAGACCTATCTTACTTAGATACCTAACATACTTAAACGTCTAGGACAGCAGCATTTCTCCCATATTTTATATAGCATATTCACACAGACATAAAGACTCAGTGCAAGGTACCTGCGAAAAAATCCCCTAAAAATAGTGAAATATTCACTTCAAATGCCTTTGCATTGAATCCAAAGGATTGAGACTCAAGAAGTGGGGGTATTGGCTCAGGCTTCATTGTTGTTTGCTGATCCTCCAAGTATGGCAAACTTGAGAATGCTCTGGCTCTGAGAGGCATCCCACTCAGAGGGAGGTTGCTGGTCACAGCCTGCTGCGGTCCAGAAGAGCTCAAATGGCCTTGTTTTGGGCCCCAATTCATAGGGCTGCAGGAGAGTGAGTTTTAGTTATTGCAATGTTTCATCATTGACACATTTTGGATTGGCAACTTTCTATGAAAGTGTGAGAGCAACAATGGTATGACATTTAGGCAAAAATACAGTTTCAAAGGCTGGTCATATAAATAAAAAAAGCAGTAGCTCATTAGGTAGAAGTTCCTGGGAGCAGGCAGTGTTTCTGATAAGCTCAAGAGGAGTTTATCAGAAATTGTTCATCAGGGCCAAGGCCTAGCAAACATTTCTCAGATCACAGTGTGGCCTGAAGAAGGCAGAGGAGTGGGATTGCACCACCACATAACTCCAGGGAACTCTCAGATTAACACCTATTGCACTGCTATGGGAGCCCAGCCTTTCAAATCCCTCTGAGAGTTGGAGCTGCCTGTGCTCACAGCCTGCTCTGGCATGGTGCAGCCATGCAACATGCAATCTGAGTGCTGCAGGCAGGTGAGAAAAGCTTTGCCAGCCCCTCTTTCTCCCAGGAGCTGTGCTTAAGCTCAGGTACTGTTGGCTGTCATGCCTGTGCTTGGGCATATACCTCGTTGGTCCTCATCCTGATATATCAGCTTGGATTCCTGGCTTTATTTTGGAACTGTCTCCACTCTGTGGACTTTCCTGGAAATCACTGATATGTGGCTAACCCATGATAGCATCACTATGCTGTCCTCCTTGTTCCAGAGCCAGGGATCTGGCTGGATCTGAGAGTGACAAGGCTGTTTTTTATCTCTCTTCTCACTTTCCCCTGACTGTGAGACCAGTCTTGTTGCTACTGGGCATGCAATGTCTGATACCATGAGCTACAACTGAATTGACATTTCTCTGTTCATTATTATTGGCATCTGTGATTGACAAAGTAACATACCAACTGAGCTCTGTTTCTCAGATAAAAGAAATTTGGGTATAATGTTGGCAATAAAGGTCTTCAGATGCCTTTCTATCAATGACACTTTTAGGAATACATAAGGAAAACTGCTTATATGTGCCACATTCTATATTTTTAGCTCCCTAGGCCAGCAATCATATGAAGATGGGCTATATACTGTATTATTTTCTTTTTCTTCACCATCAGAACAAATATATCCACACTTTGAAATTGGCCTGGTGATATATGCGTCACATTTCATTGCTGGAATCTCATCTACCAGGCTGGTTTCAATTGGAACATTGCACTGACCTTACCTTCCTGGGATTGCATTTTTGGTAGCTATAATCAGAAATTGTACTTGCATAAAAGAAACAGAGTAGTATATTTAATTGTATGTGTATGCAGATATGCCTGCACTCAGGATGCTTACTGCAAAAATGTTTAAGAGGATTTCATTTGGGCTTTGTACCATGTAGGTATCAATAGCAACCAGGAGAACTTGCATCCTTTGGCTTCTGTTTGTTAGTGACCCTTAACCATGTTCTGCACCAGTAAAATTCATGAACTTTGAGTAAAAGGAAACTGAACTGTATGTTTAGGTGGTTAAAAAGTGCTGTGCCCACCCTCTTGACATGCTATATCCTGTTTGCTGTGAAACATTATGAATTATAAATATTATTTAGGATCTCAGAGGTCTGGACTATTATGTAAGCTGAGAACGCTTATATAGTTGTCAATATCAAATCAATCCTTCCAGCCTTTAAGCTTTCCCGTCACAGATTACTACTCAGGTGGGTTTTTTACTATTTACTTTTCTTCTGGTATATTTTTTTTTTTTTTTTGCTATTAATAAACTACATATTTAATGTACCTTCCATGTTCAAAGGTCAGATAACAGTGAGAAAAATGTGTTTAGGACAAATGTCTTTAAAAATATTCATTAGAATCTTCTCAAGTTTTTCTTCTTCTGTTAAATTTACTGATATGAAATAGCCAGTAACAGGCAAATAGCTACATTTCCATAGGATATTAAGGCTTTGAAAGTAACTATCATCTTCTTCTATGCTTTATTCTGTGGACTAACACCTGCTCGGCTCCTGAAGTATGTCACTATTGTACCAAGATCCCACTGATATTTATCTCTCTTTGCTGCGCATTTCAGATTTTTTTTTTAATTTCATTTAAAAGGATTTAGGGTGGAAGAGATATCTGATGAAATTATAATCATTATGTAACTTTCTCTTACACATCTGAAATCTTTGTTGGGCAGATGCCTACATGCAAACAAACAAACAAACATCTTTATTATGTTGGCAATAAGCATTTAAATTTAAAAAATAATTCCAAAAAAGCAGAGTTATATGAATGGAGTGAATTATTTATTTACCATAATGCCTTATTTCCAATGATTTGGCAAAGAATTTTAATAGAGCAGCATGAGCATGCAGTACTAAATATTTACCTTGAAAAGTAGTGTCTGCAGCTGGAAAATCAACAACAGCTTTTACTCTAATTTTTTTTTTTTTTTTTCTCAGAAGTGATATTTGAAGTTATATTGCAGAAATAACATTTGCCATGTCTTGTCATGTTTATTTAGAGTGTATCAGCTAGGGAAAGAGTCATTGCATGGGCATTTTTCTGGATTAAAAAAAAAAAGAAGTAACTCTCTTCAGGCTGAATTGATTCTTTGTGCTGCATGTAGGTCTCTGATTGTCCCTGCAGTGATTGAAGAGTTTCCCAAAGACAGCCCTCCCACCACTTCAGATCACTGAAGCTCAGTTCCACACACACAGACACACAAAACCAACTACAAAAAAACCACATTGTACTTTAGTCAGTATTGTGACTTTGTATGACCGGTTCAACACCTTCAAAGCAGTGACGTTAATGCAGAGTAAGGTGGCATTATCCTGATGTAGTAATATAACTCTGAAATAACTCTCCATTAAATGTGCATAAGTAGTGTCTGGAACTACTAGGATTGGTAGCATTGTTGCAGCAAAACCTTTTTAAGGGTAAATTCACAGTTTCATAAGTATATAATCTAATAATTATTGCAAACTGTTGCAAACAATTGGATTTTTTCATATTCTGGTGCACAATCAGAATTCCATAATAATGAACTGAGTACATAAAAATGGAATATATTATCAGTAGCAAAAGGATTTTTCAATATCATCAGTATTTTGATATGAAACTTTTGGGCAGATCTTTTGAAATTGAATTGCATAGTCTTTCTCACTGCAAAACATGCATTAAAACTTCAAGGGTGATTTTGATTTAGTGAGGACTACTAAATATTAAGCTCTTGAAAATAAAATATAAACTGTATACAATTTAATCTGCAATATTTTTTTTCTTTTTAAGATTCAGAAAACAGAAATGGCATTGGTACTACCAGTGCTGTAGGCTAGGTCTCATTTCTGTTACCTAGGAAATATGGGAAAACACCGGAAATAATTTTTATACTTAAATTTTCATGGAGTATTGACAATATCTTGTAAGTTTAATTACCAACATACTAAAATTTATGCATGTATTTAAGGGGGCATCAGATGAAGTAAGTTTATTTCAGTTTCACAAGTTCAAGTCTTATACTCTGTTTATAACATTATTTCTGCAGAGAATTTCCTTTATAAATATCTTAGGTATGTTTGAAAGAATATGAAGAAAGACATACAAACTATACTGTTAATATTGGTTAAAAAACCCAAATTAAAATGTATTCATATTAATTGGTTTTCTGCGGAATCAGGTAAGCTATGCTTTTCCATACTTTTCCGTACAGGGAAAAAAAAAAAAAAAGGTGAAAATCCAAGGGAAAGAGACATATATTACTTATAAATTCTGTATGACAAGGTCTCCAAAACACTTCCTTAAAGCTACATGAAGGTTATTACAAATGCAGTTGTCGAAGAGGCAGCTTATACTTAATGAAATAAGTTTAAATACAGATATTGGCAGACAGTCAGTCATTGTTTGGCTGCTTTTATGAGAACAGCTCTTGAAAAATCTCCTTAAATTCCCATGGCTTCTGACTACACTTATAAGATGCACTCATGCTTGCAGATACTTAGTGGTTTAAGCGGAACAGTGGGAGACAAGCCTGAATCTTATTCTTTATTTAATTTGAAGTAGGAGCTGACAGCAATCTTTTACATATATCCTTGTGAGAAGCAAGCACTGAAGCCTAAAGTTCTTTTACCTTCTAGTGACAGCTTTTCTGGTATATCTTAACAATGCCCCTCATGCTGAGTTAACACACAGCTTGACAAAGGGTCTGCAGCTGGAATGTGATGCTTTAAGTCTTGTTGGTACAGTTTTCTATTTGTCAACTGTATAGTGGAGCATTTGCTGAAATTTATTATTCTATTGTCCGGAACTGCTACAGAATATTTCAAATGCTGATATTTCCCTCGAGGTGCTTACAGAATGGTGGCTGTTTCCATTACTGGCCCAAAAGAAAACAGAAGTGGAACAGGCATGTAAATTAATTTTTTCCTTCTGACTACTTGCAGTTATAAGCTGCAAACTTTTCTGTACTGTAGCAACTTAGAGACATAAAAGAAACTGGAACCACAGAGAAAATGAAGTTGCAGAATTACAGACACACAGAGAAAACACCCAAACCTGTATTTCTTTCTGTATGTGAGATTATCCACACTGTTAGGCAAAATATAGTTCTCCTCAAACAACAGAATGTGGTATTGTTCAGTCAAAAAATTGTAAATTAAACATCTAATTATTAATAAACAAACCAGATATAATGCTTTCTCATTCTGTCCAATTCTTTTACCTTTCTAATAGTTTTGGCAATTTTCTCCCTCTTTCTCTTAAAGGACAGACTTGAACCCAACACTTCTTATGCTATTCTGTTTTTTATTCTTCGTTGCCTGATCTTATAACAATAGGCAATGAATAGAATATTGTGAATCATTAGAAAAAGTAGAGAAGCATCTTTAAACCTTACAAGAGTATATAAGTTTAAAAAATTGTGTCAGTATATAATATATTCTTGAATAGTCTGCTCTAAAAATCCACTGTTTTTCTAAAGTGGTTCTGTTTCAACTATATGCCCTGTGCCAAAACCAACAATAGAATCAAAACAAACCAAAAATGTATGATCTTCAGCAATGCTATGGACAACAGGGTGGAAAGCACCTTTCCCCAGGAAGCAAGACCAAGTTGGCACAAATGTCTGGAACACTTAAAGAGGGCTGACACCCACAGCTGCCTCAAAAGCCTGGAGAAAGGGAGTAACAAGATCCCAATGTACTTCAACAGAGACATGTATGCAGTCTTACACCACAGACTGGAGTCAGGCTGATCAGGCAGCAGCCCTGCGAAAAGGGTCCTGATGGAAAATAAGCTGCAAAAAAAGAAAGCTCATAAATTTATTAAGACTGGAAGACTCATTCGATCAGCTGAGTGCCTGTTCATATATCTTGTAGTCAAATACATTTACAGTCACAGTATCAATAACTTGTCTTTAACTAAAGAACATTTTGTACTTTGCACTAGCAAACCTTTGTAGTAAATAGACTACTTCAGGGGAATTTCAGGGGAAAGGACCAAAGAACTGACACACCAGGGAGATTTGGTAAATTCTGCAGCATTACAAAACAAAAAACTGAAAGGAGTATTTAACCATTATTTTGCTTCTGCTTTGATCTTTTATTTTCAAATATTTTCACCATTTCACCTTTTATATTTGCTTACAAAGCAAAAAACTGTGCTGCCAGTAATCTAAATGAGCAAATCACTGGAAAAAGAAATATTTAAAATATTTAATGTTTAGACTACAATGTAGTATTTGTGTTCTATAATCATCATGTGTGCTATAATCATTCTGTGTTCTCATATACTTAGTGATGACATCAATTCCATAGGACAGCATGTATCTATTCCTCCATATCTTCATAATTACTTTACAGTTTTCTTCATATTTTATGTCAAAGTCTACAGGATTTTTTTAAGGAAAATATTACTTCCTGAACTCTCTCTTACATTCCTACTAATGCCTGTAAACCATACTGTAAATATATGTTGAATTTTGCACATACTTTTTGAACATTACATCATCTTTTACTGTCTTTCAAAAAAAAATTATGTATAATATTCTTTGAAGAAACCAGTACTAATAATACTAATCCAAATTATTGTTTCTATATTTGCTGGATAATAATCTAAGGGATAAACAGGACTTATATCACTTAATAAAAAACATAATAAACTTAAAAATGAAACACATGGTGAATTGTAACATATAAACAAGAGTAGATCAATTCTATTATATCATTAACTTCATCAAAGGGTAAAATCATATCTGGAAGGAAAGGATGAGGGAAAAGGCAGAACACAAAGCAAAAAAGAAAAGGAATTTAATTTCTGAGGTTCCTGACACTAGGCAGTTTATGTGTAAAAATCTGTGTTCCGTAAACAATCTTTTGCACTATAATGTCTTATTCTGTTTTATGGTTATGAAAAAGAGAGAAAAGAATGACAGAATGAGCACAGCCAAATTTTTCCTATATGGCCGTATTTCTCCTTTGACAGCATTACTTTTCTCCATTAATTCTAGCAGCTTAAACTGTATTTGAACCCTTGAGGATGGGCAAGTATGGGAATGGGTTGTTAAATTTAGGGTTTGCATTACAAGCTACGAAATACATACATTTTAAATTAACTAAGGATGTAAGAACAATTAATCAAACAAAATCTCCCAAGATAGTTTGTGAAGTCTAAATCAAAGGGAGTGTTTCAACTGAATGATTTATACTGGAGGTATGGTTGTCCTTGTTTGACTTATTATTGGTTATTAGTGAGAGGAAGTCATTAACGGCTGGAAAAGGCAAAGGGTTTTTATGCTATGCGGGAGGAATATTTCTTGCCTATTCTGTTTTAATCTCTTCACTTTGAATTACTTTTTATGGATGTGTTTTATTTTTAATTATAAAATTATACTAAATTGCTAAAAAATACTGCACAAGTTGAAGGGAGAGTCTCACTCTACTGCTATGGTTACATATACACGCTTTTATTCACAACAAGTTTAGGTCCTGCTTTGATGAATTTCCACTGCATTAAAACATCCATTAAAATATGAATTAAATGCACAGTGGGAAGTCTTGGCTTGACTTTAGGCATAAGCAAGCACAATTCCTTATGGCTGACTCCCAGTCTTTATCTGTTATGATAAATTAAACCCATAGTAATAGGTCAGCAAAGAGCAACTTACAGCATAAATTACAGGACAAAATTGTGTTGCTTTTTTTCTACAGCTCAGGAGAGATGTAGGTTGCCAAGAAGAGTAGGTTCTTGGCAACTATCAAGGTTGTTGAAGAACCAGTTACAGAGGTAAAGGATCTGTAATCCAGGCTTAAATTCTTACAGTGTGAGATATCAAGAAAACTATCTTGTTCCAGTATATCATTTAATTTAATGCATATGATGTGTATCTGTTCGTAGTTGATTGGATCCAGTTTGTATGTTCATCAACAAAAATATTATTTACATAATTTACTTCAATTATTCATGATGTATCTCTCTTATTAAGTCATAACTGTATTTTTGACCAGTGTTAATGAGAAAGAAACAGAGAAAGTTAAAAGCTTTCCCACTGTTATCATCAGCTGGCAGACATCTAGTAGAAGTACTCCTTTCATTTTAAAATAATTTATGATTTAAAATAAATTAACTTTGGAAGACCTTCCTCACAGAAAATACAGGGAAAACACCCAAAATTCTAATACTGGGATTAGGATACTCTCTTTTGCTTCCTTCCTCATGTATGGGTAGAAAATTGTGACTTCTCAGTAGCAGCTGAGCCCAGCTGTGGCAGAGCAAAGGACTGATAGAAGACATAGAGGAGAAAAAAATAGATGCTTTGGCAGAAAAAACAATTTTCCAATAAAATTCTATGTGACAGCTGCTTAGAAGCTGTCAATGTAGTCATAATTTTTGAAGAATAAATATGACAATTAGATGAAATGCAGGCATATACCATCGAGGTTTGAGGCGTGTGCCCATACATAAGATGTCTTCATGGACATGGGCCTGCACCGATTGCATTGGTTAAAGAAGTAATTGGGATATGCTATCAGGGAATATTCACTAAGTTAACAAAGCTATTATTAAAGCCTAGTTAAATTATTTTCCTTTATAGTCTCTCTCTTTCCATATATCCAGAAAGTTTCATGTCATATCGTGAGACTGGCAATTAAGCCGTATTTATATAATGACTTTACATTATTACAGTCTGTTTAAAATTACCAGAACCACAGCCAGATTTTATTTTCAGTAAAAATATATGTATATTCATATGTTCTTAGAGATATATATGTATGCACATTTACCTTCCTATATGAATTCAGGCATGACTGTTTTCTATTCTGATCATGTTGTGCAAAACTGTTCTTACAAGTTATTCACAGTGTTTACAGCTTTAGATAAAGAGTAACAGCTATTTAATACATATTACATATATTCTTATATATGTGATTCTTTCTTATTCCTAATAAAATTTCAGGCATACAAGTCATGATTTTGTGAAGAAAATAAATACCAAGCTATGAACTTCATGTAAAGTGCAGTTTGTTTTCTCTTTGCTTTGATTGCTTCTGATATATCTTTAATAATCTGATTTTCAACAAAGAGATGATAAAAATTATTTTTCACAAAGCTTGTGTTAGTATGTTGTTTCTCTATGAATAACAACCTAGAGAGTACAGGGCAGTAAGAATCACTCAATTTGTTTTTCCTCATCTTCCCAGGCCCTCTCATCTGTTAACCTTCCAAGAACTGTACTTGTTTGTCTGGTTCAGGCATGCATTTAAACCTTCCTTGTGAATACTTAGTTTTTTCTTTGAGAAATAAGTGAGATTTTAGAGTCATAGGTTGAATAAATTTCCCTTTTAGGACATTCCTTAATTTAACTATTGGGTCATCATAGCATTCAACTCTTTTAAGTCTGCCAGTTATCTGATACTATGATTTACTGTTATCTGCTGTCATTTCTTATTCACTCCCATTAATTTTCTCATTTCATTTAGCTATTATTATTGTTGTTGTTGTTATTGTTATCATTGTTATTATTATTCTTTTTTTGCATGCATTAAAACTTCAAAAGTTTCTGCTCCTGTTAGGCAGAACCCCACTGCTTCCTGCTGAATTTTTCTTCACTGATGTGTATGTTTGCTACCACAGAACAAACCATAGCTTGTTCTTTCATTACCTAATTTGATTCTGCCCTGTGATTTGACATGTGCTGCCAATCGAGTCTGTGTTCCAGCTGCTGACCATGGGTACCAGTTGACCTGCTGGGTGGATGACTTTGTTGATCTATAGAACTGAGAGTATGAGATTTTTCACATTGTGCTCCCACTAGGTGGGAATCAACAGTTGATTTGGAAAGCGAGGGAAATCTCTAGGAATAAAATTTTACTTGACAGTTGTTCAAAAGCTATCAAGGAATTATACAACACAGGATGAAGAAATATTCTGTGAAGCAGAAACGTGACAACTAGATGAAATGCAGCTATGCTACATGGAGTTTACATATGAGTTTGTCTTCATTGCCAAAAAAATCTAGTTACAGAATGACACTTGGGACCAAACAGACAAAGGGAGACTGTCTGGCTGTGCAAATGCATGATGTGATATGGAATCCAAGCCACTTAAAAGCCATCCCGGTAGTTCTTCAATATACTGCAGACATTTCATCTTACATTTGTTTAAAATGTAAGCTAAGCCTCTTATCTTTTCATTAGTAATTCCATGGCAGCTATGTACTGTGTTGCAGCCTCAAGAGGATATAATATAAACACCAAATATACTTTATCTTACAGATTTTGAGGCCACACACAAAAGTTTAAAATACGACCTACATATGCTTGTAGAGTTCATTACCTTCATCTCCCACTTTCTCTGTTCCTTCATACTTGAAAGTTATCCCTGATCAAAGTATTTAAATACAGTGTCCAACTCTACAAAACCTCTCCATACACCAACCTTCCTTGCTAGACAGCAATTCCTGTGACCAGTTGTTAGGATTCAATTATTAACAAAACCTCTGCCTGAATTAAGGTGCAGGCAAGACCATATGCCAAAGTCAATAGTCCAGATCTTATTTAACAGTAAATGTGAGGTGGAGACAGAGAGAGAGAGATGGGAGGAGCGTGGGGGAAGAGAAAGAGACTGAAAGAGAGAAAGACCAAGTGAAGGTATCACCACCATATGGAATCCTATGGCAGGACACTTGTCCTTCTTCACCCTGGTCTGCTCAGTGGTAGGGATCCTAAAGTGTTCTTTTGAAGGTACCACTTTTATATAGTCCAAGTCCTGGGTGTCCAGATGTGTACATGCAGTGCCCAGAACTTGAGATGACGTGTGTAAGCAGCTGCTTCCTTTCTCACAGTTTAGGTGAGACAAAAATTCCCACAGCCATGGTGGGAATTTTTGCCCAGGTAAGTTATTCAGCTCTGCCTCTCCAAGTCTGGCTTCCTGTTGTTGCTGTCTTTTTCCCACATGCTACATAGAGGAATTTTGTCTGGTGTGCTAATTCCAAACCCTCAGCTCCATTTAGGTCTGGTATTAACACCTTCCTCTCTGCCATCTGTGCTTAAATTCCTGTTGTGGAGGCTTATCTTGTGAGAACTTTCTTCTATGACAACATTTGAAACAGGTCATTGCTCTTCTTTAAATCTTCACACAATTGTGGGTCTTTTTAGCTGGCCATGATGACTTTTATCCTTTATCATGAAGAGGGTGATAGAGATCAAGCATGGGGAAATGCATGTCTCATAACTGGTTTTGCATAATACTTACAAAGCTTCAAAACTTCTTTTCAGCTCTGACATGAATCAGAATTCGGTAAAAACAGTCCCAGATTAGAGATTCTAGTTATTCTGATGTCTGTGGACTTGACAAGCTTTGATTTCTTTCTCTAATAATGAGAAGAAATCTTATCTTGAGTGTTGTTCTGCTGATTTAATTTGAACTTTCAAATTTAAAAATGGTGTGTGGTCTCCAGTGAAATAATGAAAATTGTGTTAGACACAATACAGTTAACAGTTGGCAAAGTAACTCCACATGCCTCAAAATGTTCTTTTTTTTTTTTATTTGATTCATGAAGTTTACAACCACACATTTTGAAGTAAAACCTGTATCAGTATATTTAATGTCAGCTGTACTACACTACACACAGTTCAGATATAGCATGCACGCTCATACATGCAGTGAGGAAAGTAATACTTTGATAAAATAAGATGTATTACACACAGAGGACACAATTTTTGACCTCTTGCATGTTAATTAAAATTTCAAATATTTTTATTAATTTGAATAGCTATAAATCCACATTTTATTCTTTTGCTTAATTCTTATACTAAAACTGTGTGTATTTCTGATTTTTGCTTATGCCTACATGTCTAAAACATATGGAGAAATTGCACAGCTTCTGCAGCCTTCTCTTGTTGAAGGAGAGAATCTGAAGTTTTCCATCAAAGTCTAGTGATATATTTCAAAATTGCAGTTGATTTGTAACATAAATGTATAAATGAGCCTTCTCACTTCAGTGTCAGTTTTTCCTGAAGGATTCCTGAGAGACTGTTCAGTCTCAGAAATATGAATTTAATAGAAGTGTACCTTGCTGACAGAACCAAATAGAAGATAGCAATAAGATAAAGAGCATTTTAATTTTTAGTAGGCTGAAATTGAAACTGTCAATTTGTTGCAGTTCTAAATTTGGGATCATAACAATCACACCTGAAAACAGGATTTTTAAAAAAAAGCTCTACAGAATTCAGCTTAGAAAAAACCCTATCACATTATTTTTTCTAGTGAATTTAATTACAACAATGAAACTACTGTGTATTGATTTTTAATGTCTTAAGCCTTGAATAGCTCAAGTGAAGTTGTTGCTTATTTTTTAGTATAAATTTCTTGCAGAGATTATTACATGTTTTGCCACTAGAAAAATCTCTCTTTTGGTGGCTGAGATAATACAGGTATTAAATAGTATAACAGAATCATTTGCAAAGGTATGCTGCTATTTCTCTTGTTTTTAATGGAAAACAGGAAACAGTGAGGATTTTGGAGTGGAAATCCAAAAAAGAATTAATGCGCTGGAGCATGTCAAGAAAAGGACAATGGAGCAGGTGAAGGGTCTGGAGCACAAATCTGATGAGTAGCAGCTGAGGGAGCTGGAGTTATTTATTCCGGAGAAAAGGAGGCTCAGGGGACCCCTTATCTCTCTCTGCAAATACCTGAAAGGAGTTTGCAGCTAGGTGGAAGTCTGTCCTTTCTCCCAAGTAACTTTCTCAAAAGGCTGACCAGCACAGGGTTGATTTAAGTTTGTTTAGAACAGATGGAGAAGGGAAAAAGGTCTCTGCTGTAACTTCTGCATTCAGATTTTTGTCCTATCACTCTTTCAAAAATTATTGCACATGTACAAGTACACAAAGTTATACTTCTTTCCTTGTCACAAAGAGTAAATAACATAAATTTTCCACGTGAGCATTTCTTTAAAGCAAGAAAATATCAGAATACTATTAAAGCTGACACTTTTGCAGGTGGCTTTTAGATCACATCATTTTAATTCAGAATGTTCTTTCTGACTCACTAGTAAACAGAGAAAAGATTAAAAGCAATTTTAAAGGGATTATAAAATGCTGAAAAAATTATTTTTCAAACCTTAAATTCAAGCTAGTATCAGAATTAACTTATTTTCCCTCAAATATATGGAAGTAACCTACACTTACTTCTATTCTTGAAAGCTTTCATTAAAATTCTTAGTAATGCTTCATTAGCTCTATAGTACTAAAGAAATTATGCAGGATTTTCTTTGTTTTTAAGCTGAAAGGAAAAGATTTATTGAAAAAGAAGACACAGAACATGGCCAAATAACTAACAACTTTAGTTCAAAGGAACATACATATATATGCACACATATATATGTATGTTATCCTAATACACCTCATTTGTGTTTCTATATCATATTAACTACTTGGAAATTTTTTGATCATTTATAAGTGCTGAAGTTAATGCATTTAGTTAAGGCTAAGAACTCATTTCTATATCAGAATGTGACTATTCAGCTGCTTTTTTTTTTTTTTTTCATTTTGCATTTTTTTTACTGTAACTGAAGTTTTTGATGTAGCTTCTGAAAGTTAGTATGTCTGATCTCCATTATAGAATGGAGAGTGATTGATTAGCAGCAGGCAAGGGAAAATAAGATAGAAATTAATAATTTAAATGACTAGCTGAATTTTGTTAAACTCCATTCCACCTGGAATGGAATGGAGTTTAACAAAATGGAATGGTGGTTTAACAAAGTGGAATGGTATAAACTGCTTCTTAACAGCTCTGGTTGGGGGTAAAATGGGTTTTACAGACTGCATGAAGATCTACTGAGGGAGGATTTTGTCCACAAAACTCATAGCTCAAATTTTGTGTCAGAATAGGTAACACAGAGGTTGGAAAGCACATTTCTAAAAACCACAGTAAAGTTTCTGCTCAGGATTAGCTGAAGGGACTGGTTGGAGATGTTTTGTATGATGCTAGTGATATTTATAATACCACTTACATATTTAAAAACATAATTAAGTTTTGTATCATGTTTTGAAGATATAAAACTCAACACCAGGTGTTATGATTACCTTGGCTAAAAATGTTCTTTGACAAAATTTGTTTTGTATCACCTTTCTTTATTACTAAGATGATATCTCTCCTAACTAGAATTTAGATAAGAACACTGTATTCTGATCTCTGCTAGAACTGAAATGTTGTCAACCTTTTAAAAGCAACCAAAGTGAAACTGCCCCATAGCATATTTAGAAGAAACCCACATCCTTGTCTATCCTACAATGCCTTTCATTGTTATGCATGTGCTACATTCACAACTTTAAAGGCAGAATTGGTGGGATGAATCAGATTCACAGGCTAGTCTAAAAGTGTTGTCTAGTCAATAACAATGCAAGCTAAGAGTAAATAATGCAAATTGTATGGTATACAATTACACTAATGCCATTTGAAAGCTCTTGCTAGTTTTCTTTCTACAAATTAGGTTTTTGTTGACAAAATAAAATGAGAAAGATACACAGGTAACATAAGTTACTTTTAATTTCTTGATCATAATTGATCAGGAAATAAAAAAGAAAGCTCTAATTCTCTAAGGTCTGGTTCTAATACACTTATTCATTTTGAACAGTTCCTTAAATTGTAAATAAACTCAGTAAGAGACTTAGGTCCCCATTTAATTTTAAAATCAATTTCTATGTACATTTTAAGAGCAATTAGGGAGCAGCAGTTCATGATTGATTGGGAGAAGGTAAGGAAAAATAAAGTAGAAAGTAATTCTTTAAATGAGTACCTGAATTTTGTTAAACTCCAATATTCACTCATCATAAGACTTTTTTTCTGATGCAGGGGAAAAGAAAGATAGTAAACTGCTGTTCCTTTACTGTCTTAGAGAAGTAGAAATCCAGGGAAATTGGGTAGTTAAGATAAACATAAGAAAAAAAAAGATAAGAAGAAAAGAGAAAAAGAGAAAGAGAAGATAAAAAGAAGATAAGAAGGAAAAAGAACTCAGTTTTAAGTAATGCTATTAATTTATTACCTATGCAAATGAAAAAATAATTACTAATGTATTTGTATAACGTATGAATGATCAATTTGAGTATGGGATTAAGACTAACAAGTCATGAGCTTCTGAACTATAGCCCTGTGTACAGACCTGATTTACATCTCCAGATTAAGCTGGCGTCTTTGATGAAATCAATTTTCTTTGTAGAAAGTTTGAACTGAATTTGAATAGGCTATGAAAGCATTTAGGTACATAAACTTCTCTAATTGTCTACTTATTTGCAGCTTCAGTTTGTAACTAAAATAGTGGTGTGTTACAGCCACTATGTGCCTGAACTCCTTCCATGTTACTCTCAGCTTCTTGTCTGTGCAAGCTTATCAGCATTATCTTTCTTGTATCTAACGAGTACTTACACATCTCAAAACTACTACACCACTTTTCTCACATAGTGTATATCTGAACTCCAAAATATATAGGAGTTCTTTTTTTTAATTTTTTCTCCACTTGTAAAACAGGTCTAACAGGTGTCTAAAATTGACCACACATCAGTAACATAAGCAGATAAGACAAGATCCAAAGGATCTAAAACTAAAATAAATTAATTTGCCTTTTTTCCTGTCTTTATATTTTAAAGATTTCAGCCTCTATTACTACTTTCTCAGTTTGACTACTCTATCTTTGAAATAACACTAGCCCTACTATTACCTTCCTATGCCTTCACTCTTTACCACAAACTGTCCTCCTCTTACATTCTGTTATTTGCCTTCAAAACCATGAAAGTTAGGCTGTCAGGGCTCTAAGTTCAGCTACTGTCTTTATCATCTCTTTCGTCCCTTCCCAGGAGTTTGTGCTGGGCTCAAAGTCATCTTGATGAGACTTATCAGTGCAACCTGTGATCAGACTGTGGTGGATACAGCTGTGTGAGAACACTGTGATAAAACTTGTCTAGAGTCTCCTTACCTCTCTTGGGAGGTGTATTTAACTCAGCCTGTTACCCTTATTCTCTGAGCTGTGGTCTCTGTGTCCCTATGCCTGTCCAATTACCTCGCTGATTTTGTAATTTTGGCTTGCTGATGGGACTCACAGCTTGATCTTAGACCTGCCTTGCTGCTGTGGACTTGCCTGACTATCTACTGTGTCTGACACAGGTTCCTGTCTCCAGACATGTTATCTTTGCTCAAATGCTGTGGGACTGCATCCTTTGGTGGTGAGGATACTGCTCCTGCCTGACTCATTGAGACCTTTGGCTCCCAGTTGGCCTTCCTTTGACAAGAAGTCTGTCCTTGCTTCACCCTGACCCTACCATGCTTATATTTCTGCTGCATGATGCTTTAATTCTCCACTCGGCTGCTACAAATTTCAACAGCACCTTCTTTGTTCACTCCTACTACCATTATTTTGTTGCCATCTTTTTCTCTTTATCTAGCACTTTCCCCCCAGGCTAATGCAGCCCTATTTTTCATCGCTCAGTTTGAGATTTGCCTTCAACAAGAATGACATTAAACATGTTTCACTTCTTTTAGCTGTACAGCAGGACTCGCACAACTGATTCCAAATATGAAAATTTGTTTAAAGACAGAAAATAAAATTTGTTGCTGCACAGTTTTCTTAATTTTGACTTCTTAATGTGAGGTTTTAGCGACCTACATGAAACTGAGTGTGGGAACATTCTTGACAATATTAAGAGAACAATATATGATATATTCTTAGAAGCAAGCTATAGTAATAAGGATTTACAGTACCGGGAATAGGTCTGCAAATTAATAACTTGCAGAGAATGCTTGCAGAAAATGCTTGCAGAAAAATGCTTACAGAAATGCTTACAGAAAGCTTGGGTAGCTTTATGGAAGATTACTTTGCTATGTAATTAATTTCCAAAAATGCTTCTAGTGTAAAGAAAAAGTAAAGAACTAGAAATAGGCCACAATGGATAGTTGTAAGGGTGTTTTCTTCTTTTGTTCTTTTTAAGGATATTTGTTACAAAATTTTGAGGAATCAAGCATTTTTACGGGAAGTAGCAGAATGAAAGGAAGAACTTTGTAAAAGAGAAAACAGATATTTCTACAGCTAGTAAGAATTTTAAGGTAGTATATAACTAGATATTGCCAAGTATCCTAAGAAGATACTTAGCTACATATTTGCTCAAATCCTTAGTGTTTTCTACATACATCCAAAAATAAAGCACTGTAGTCATGAACACAGACACCCCAAGTCAATACCCTAATTAAATGTCTAAACTGCATGGGAGAAATTGGCTGCCTCAGAACTGTTTAAAATGCTGGGAGCCAGTGCAGGTAAAGGTGTGCATCTTGTCTCTCCAATACTGATTTAGTGTAACATGATTTTTGTTATTGTGATTTAAAAATGTAGAAAACTCTCTAAGGGGGGGGAGGGGGGAAGGTTGTCTAACTATGCTAAGTTGTCTTTAAACTTTTTTTAAAATAAGGATAAATCTTTAGCAATGAATTAGTAGATAGAAGACTTATCTGTGCTGTAGAAGATCTACTGATAATTCTACCTTCTAGTAGGACTGAAAAACCACAGTTCAGTCTCATTTTACTGAAAGTTTATTCATCTTTAAGTTACGTAGTATGGAAAGGATATAGATTTTGACTGAACTTGTTGTATTTTGGATAAAAGGCTGAAAACTAAATTGGCCAGAGAAGGAAAGCAAGGCTGAACATGACAGTGTCTAGTAGGTACACTAATCCTCTAAAAGATGGGACAAGATTGTCCAATATTTGTTCCACAGCCTGATTGCAAATTTTGTGTGGATAAAGCTTTATGAAAAATACATGTCCAGTTTTTGGCATGGGGAGACAATCCATTATATAATGCAGTCCTCCCTAGAGACACTTGGATACAGAGTGACAGAGTCAATCCAACCAGCTTTAGTCATGAACTTCTGCTAAATTGTTGAGCCTATAAAACGTATGGACCTGTAGATTTTACAGGCTGAAAAAAATCAGCAAATATATTTTAGAAACCAACAACAAAACTGCCTGATCGTGGTCAGGCATTCACATCTGTAAAACAACATACCATTTTCTCAGCTGTGTCAACATGATACTAAAGCCACACTGGAAATCAAGTCAACTCATCAACTCTTCGTATTTCTATAAATAAATGTGCAACAGACTGTGCAGAAACAAGTGACTAATCCTTTTAGGAGGTAGGTGGATGGGACTCTGTGAGGTTGTTTTGCTGTTGCAGCCCCATGTGTCATTATAGCATGGCTTGAAATGCTGCAGGTACAAACACAAGTAAAATTTCAGATTCCTGGGGAATTTTAATGATGAATGGTAAGAAGACTGCGGAAATTACATCATTTCACATTTCAAAAAGGGCAGTTTTTAAGACCTGGGTCTTGATTTGAGAATCTGTATTTTAATATAGCTTATTAGAGATTAAATTTAATTTTAAAAAAGCCCTGAACAAATCAGATACTTGATATACCAAGCTCAGCTTGTTTCAGGGGGTTCCTTCAATGTGAAGTACTACTTCTAAAGTTAGAGAACTGGCAAAATTTGTCCTGGTTTCTACTGGGATAGAATTAATTTCTTCTCAGTGTCTGTTACAGTGCTGTGCTTTGGATTTGGAATGAGAATGGTGCTGATAACACACTGGTGTACTGGGTTTTTGCTAAGTCATGTTTATCCTATTTTATTTTTCTTCATGCTCTGCCACTGAGGACATACACAAGGAAACAGGGAGGGACTATAACCGGGACAGGTGACCCAAACTGGCCAAAGGGATATTCCACACAGAAAGTCATGCCTAATTTATAAACTGGAGAGAGTTATCTGGAAGCATTTCCATAAGTTTGAAAAGGGGCATCTGGCATGGGTCAGTGGTCAGTGAGGACCTGTATTGTGCATCACTTGTTTTACCCTTTTTATTATCATTTTTTTTTACCATTTACCATTATTACTATATTTTACTTTATTTTCAATTATTAAACTGTTCTCACCTCTTATACAAGGTTTACTTCAATTTTCCTCCCTCTTCCCCTGGGGTGGGCGGAAAGAAAGGGGAGGTTGAGCAAGCAGCTGCATGGTGCTTAATTTTCAGCTGGGCTTAAAACCATGACAAGATTATATTTACAATCCTTTGTTAGATTCAGTAACAACAAATCTCATTAACACGTCTTGGAGTTTATTAATTTCTATACATTCCTAAAATAGAAAATGAATATTTTTTTAATATAAACTCCCCGTTTTTATTCTGTTCTTTTCTCATTTATCCTATAAAATTTTTTTCAGAAAGATTTCCAACATGTCATGAAAAGGTACTCAGAGACACTCATATTTCTGTTTTCTAATGGAATCCATTGCCATTGAAGTTATAAGTTGATTGAAACAGTTATGATTGATTGTACCTGGTCATAATTTTCAAAATATAGTTAGCTATTTAACAAATAAAAGATGCAGGCAGCACGTTGCTCTTCATTCAAAATGCAAGAAAAAGTATGAAAAAAAATAATCTTAAGCAAGTTCAGTATATTACAGATCTGATTATACTACTTGTATGATCTGATAGGTTCTGGTTATACTATGAATATCTCTGAGATGGTGTATCTATTACTTGGTTCAGTTTAGTGTTGTAAATGAAAACATTTTTTTTTCAAGTGTGAAATTGCTTGAATTCTGATTCAATGATTTCCCATAGAAAACAAAAATAGGAAACGTGCTCTGTTAAGCCATTTATGATATTACTTGTTCACTGTCAGTTCTTTTGTCCAGCTCAACAAATCCTGGTTAAATTCCTTGCATATATTAAACCAATTTGAAAGATCAACGTGATGGACAAAAGTATAATTTTCTATTTCATAACTGGCTGGTATTAGCAAATATGAAAATATGTTAGGGCAATTTCCATTACTAATACATTGAATACCATGGCAGAATGCTTCAGAACATCTAATTTCTGTTCACTTAGCTGATGGTTAATGTGTTGACACTGATTATTTTTGTTGCTTTTCCTATTTGATTTTTGTTGAATTTGCTCAATGGAAAAAAAGTGTTAAACAGAAGACATGTAATTAAACATGACCAGCTGTCAGGCAACCCTGAAGGATCTGCTGCTTCAGCTGAATCCCAATAAATCTATGGGGCCTGATGGGATTCATCCAAGAATCTTCAAAGAGCTGGCTGATGTCATTTCAAAACACTTCTTGGTGATTTTTGAGCAGTTTTGGAAATCTGAAGAGGTCTTATCTGACTGGAAGCTGATGAACATTGTCTTGCTTTTCAAGAAGGGCAAGAAGAAGGACCCTGGAAACTACAGGTCTGTCACTCTCTCTTCAGTGCCTGGTAAAGTTACAGAGAAGGTTATTCTGGGAGATGTTGAAAAACACCAGAAAGACAACATAGTTAGTGGTGACAGCCAGCACAGCTTGATGAGAGGAAAGTCCTGCTTAACAAACGTGGCTTCCTTTTATGACAAGGTAACCCAAGTAGCTGATCAAGGGAAGCCACTTGATGTAATATTTTTGGATTTCAGCAAAGCTTTCAATATTGTGTCTCTCAGTATCCTTCTGGATGAAATATCCAGCACTCAGTTGGATAAATGCATCATGTGATGGGTGAGTCACTGGCTCATTGGTCAGGAACAAGTGGTGACAGTGACTGGGGTGACATCAAACAGGTGACCTAATCACCCACCTGGTCACTAGTGGGGTTCCACAGGGCTCCATCTTCAGCCCAATTCTCTCCCACATCTTCATAAATTACTTACATGCAGGACTGGAAAGGATACAGAGAAAGTTCACAGAGAATACAAAATTGGGAGGAGCTGTTGACTCCCTTGAAGGCACAGAGGCCCTGCAGGGAGATGGCAAAAAATTAGAGGATTGGGCAATCAACAACCACATGCAGTTCAACAAGGTCACATGCTGGATTCTGAACTTGGATCACAACAACCCTGTGCAGAGCTGCAGAGTGGGGGAAGAGTGGCTGGAAATCCTCGCAGAAGAAAGGGACCTGGCAGTGCTGGTCTGCAGCAGCTGAACATGAGCCAGAGTGTGCCCAGGTGGCCAAGAAGGCCAACGGCATCCTTGCCTGTATCAGAAACAGCATGGCAGGGAACTCATTACTTGGTTTTAAATTTGCTTCTTACTCATGTCACTGAATGACCCATAGATTTGATAGACAACTGTAATAATTCCCTCACATCTTTGACAGGCTGGGCTGAATAACTCTCAATCTGCACCATTTCTGACATTCTTAAATCCCATATTTAATTTCTCTTTCCCTTTTGCAGGGCGAGAACTGAACTACACAAAATATTGCATGAGTGAGTGCATTAAGGATTGATGCACTATATTGATTGTGTTTCCTCTTGACCAGATCAAGACAGTATTTTGATCTCAATGCCCCTTTTACAAAAGCTGTGTTTTAAGACAACCAACACGGAACTCTGATACAACAGGTATCCTGGCGGCAGCACAAATAATTGAACTGACATTTGCCAGTTTATTTCATATATGCCATAAATTAGTTGGATAAAGCCCACAGCTGAGTTCTTTCAGTTATGTGTGGGTATATTAAATAGCTGGAACTCTTTTGCCAGTAACTATTATGAATACCAGCAGACTCAGGGACAAGTGACAGTACAGCTATTGAACTTCTAGGAGTAAACTATTCAAATCTCTTGAACTTGTGTCTTCATTTTTGTGGTGGATAGGTCTTTATAATGAATATTTTTGTACATTTTGGTGTACAAAATATAATATAATAATATGATATAATTATAATATAATTATAATACAATAATATGATATAATATACAATATAATGAATATTTTTGTACATTTTGGTGTACAAAATATAATATAATAATATGATATAATTATAATATAATTATAATACAATAATATGATATAATATACAATATAATGAATATTTTTGTACACTTTTATTCTTTATTTTTACTTCTAATACAGGGTATATACATCACATAATGTTCTGTGTACAGTTAATATTTTTATAATATTATGTATATGCATATTCATATAACATATACTGTCATAACATTATATATACAGATTTTATATACGTATACTATACATTTATATGCTTTTAAGAATAAAGCAATCCATATCTGCAGTTTTTCAGAGCTACAGAGGCTTTGTTTAATCAAGGGGTCTGTACTAAGCAGTTACTATGGAAACCTGAAACGATTGGAACTCAAATAAACGTGTTGCCTAACAGTATGATGCTGAAGTCTGATATTCACAGTGACAAACCCGATGCATGGTGATCAAGAGAACCATCTAAATTAAAGAAAGAACAATCAGGAAAAAATAATCTTCCTTTCCTCCTTTCTCTCCACCCCCAGCTCCCTCCAAAAATCAGAATGACTAAAGGCATAAGTGAAAAGTAGTCTAATAGGGAGGAATAATATTATACTCTCAGTAAAGAAAAGTGAATTGCTAACAATATCCCATAAGGTATTTGGCAGAAAGTAGCTGTGAGAAACAAAATATTCAGTGTGCAAAATGTGGATAGAGTTCATGGAGAGGAGCTGCTGTGACAGTATAGTATGAAGGGAGAAAAACTTTGATATGTCTATACGTTCACTAGCACAGAAAATAGCTTGTCTTTTAGTGCCAGATATTCACTAATGGCACTTGACTCTATGGCTCTATTTCAGTTGACATTGAGTATGCAGCTGCTTGATGTCTTCAATGATTAGCTAAGGCTGAGGTTTAAAGGGGGCTATCTGCCTGAAACACCATCCAGACAGGAAGAAATAGTGATGGCATGTTGCAGTGAACACACAAGGCAATTTGAAGAAGTGACACAGGCTCAGTTGACTGAAGGAACAGAATGATTTATTACCTGTGTGTGTCATGTAGGACTCTTTTATGCCTTTCACCACTTTGTGTATCTGAACACTCTGTTCCAGTGTGTGAAAAGGTATGCTTTTGAAACAAAACCTGATCTTTTGTTCCTTTATTTAGCATAATTCTGAAGTTCTGAGCTTTCTAAATATTTTATTTTTTATAGAATCATAGGATTGAATCATTAAGGTTGGAAAAGGCTCTGAGATCATCAAGTTCAACCTTTGATGAAACACCATCATGTCAATTAAACCACAGCAGTAAGTATCATATCTAGCCATTTCTCTAATAGTTTTATGGATGGCGACCCCACCACCACCCTGGACAGCCTGTTCCAAAGCTTAACAACCTTTCCAGTGAAGAAATTCTTCCTGATGTTTGATGTGAACCTCCTCTAGCACAGCTTGAGGCTATGTTGTCTTGTCCTCTTGCCAGCTGTCTGGAAGAAGAGGCTGACACCCACTTGGCTTCAACCTCCTTTGCTCCTTTCCTGCAGCTGCAGGAGCAATAACATCTCCCCTGAGCCTCCTTTTCTCCAGGTTAAACAACCCCAGCTGCCTCAGCTGTTGCTCATAAGACTTGTACTCCAGTCCATTCACCACCTCCGTTGTCCTTTTCTGGAGTCACTTCAGTATCTCAATGTCTTTGTTAGAGTGAAGGACTCAGGACTTAATACCAACGTGCAAGGTGTGACCTCACCACTGCTGAGTACAGAGGAATGGTCACTTCCCTAGTCCTGCTGGCCACACTATCTCTGTTTTTCCTGATTCTCTCTAAAGAAATAATTTTTCCTACTTTATCCTGTGTTGAACAAACTTTTGTTCTAAAGAAGAAAAAAAAGTGAAAACAACTTTAAGTTTTCCACCTCTAAATGAAAATGTTGCGGATTCTTCTTTCCTAAGCCATAAATGTCAGAAACATCCTAGCAAGATTTGAAAGGAATATTTAGCATGTATAAAAAGTTTCCAAACCCACGAGTTTGGCAATTCTGTGCTGGTTTGCAAGTAAATCAGTGGGAGAAATTAAGCCCACACAAACACTTGGATAGAGATTTCAGATCAGAGTTACAATTTAACAGCTTTACTACAATAAATGCAATGATACAGAAAAACTGGCTTAAACCCACAAAATCAGAGTACAACCTGCCCCTGTTGACCACCGTGGTGGTCAGAGACCAATTAAGCAGTTGTTGCAGTCTTGATGTGATGGTTGCAGTCGTGTCTAAAACAGTAGTCCTGTGGAAGGTCTGGTGCTCCTCTGGATCGTCCAGTGGTGCTGGTGTCCCAAACCCCCAAATATCGGGATTACGCATGATCAGGTTCATGTGGTACCACCCCCAGGGAGGGGAGTTTCACAGTGGAATGATGTAGTCCTATGAGCCATAGGATATTTTTTGAATCCTTGGTGGTCATTGTAGCTGCCTATTCATTCTATTCACGATGGCCCATTAGCAGAGATAACCCCTCATGGTGAAGATAAACAAACACCAAGTGTGGTTTAGCTCTTCTCACTTAACACCCAGCTTGTAGCCCGAGGGATTGGGTGTGCACTGGGCAGCTACTGGGAATTAACAGTTTGCATAGAGGGGAGTAGAATAGCTGTCACATACAGCTAAACTTCTGGAACCACGACAACTTTAGGATACCAGGTACAAGATGCTATTTCAGAATTGTTCTATTTATAACTTGATGTAGATCTTCAGCATTCTTTGGCACTTGAATTGTTTTTTTTCTGTTGATACTCTTGTTGTTTCTCAGTGAGATATTCTTTTTGCCTTGGACTGATGAATTTCTGCCAGGGACATTGTTTTAATTATTTAGAATCAAAGCACTAACTGATAATTGTTTTATTTTGATACCTAACCAGAAATTCTCTCTCTCTTTTTCTTCTCTACTTTATTACAGCAAATCTTTCCTGTTGAGAATGCAAAAGGTAAAAAAGCCACATTCAGAAAAGCAAACAGGAAAAGAAATTTTTATAGCTTATGATATTGATATTAACTAGTATTTTTTTTTCAGATAACCCCAGAAAGACACTATTGGTTTTGTAGATAATAGAGTAAGGAATGCTAGAAAGAGGAAATATACCCACTGATCTTAAAATGGCATTTTAAATCTATAAAGGTGACTCTAAAAACTGTCTTCTTTGACAGATGAGGGATACAGTTTAGGAAAATTTCACTTCTTAACTGTGTATGAAATTAAATTTACATTCAAATTAATCTGCATGTGTAGTGTATCCATTATCCATACAGCCTTCTTATAACTTTGACATGAGAAACAGTCCTACTTTGTAATTTATCATTGTTGGGACAATATCTGCAGCTTTGTTTTCCTTCTGATTTAAACTTGAAAGCCTGAAGATATGATTCCTTAGGTCATATTGCCCTATTTTGTACTTCATCTTTTAAAAGATCATCTTCATTTCACCTAAACAAGCTAGTTTTTAAGATGGTAATATGCCAAAAAGTCACATCAGATACTGATATATATATACTGTAGACCTCATTCAGTATATTTAACACGTTTATTATTCTCTCTTACTGTGATAAAACCAGGATGTTTTATTGTATCTTGTAATCCACCTTCAATGACTCACCATGCATTCACTATTAAACTTCCTATTGTCTTGTCAATTATAAGTAACAAGCAGGAGGGAAAATACATGTGTTTGAAAAGAAAAGAAGGATATATACCCCTATAAAACTGATCCATCAGAGCCTCACACAACATTTGCACTTATATGCCTGCTTTGTGACAACATAAGCCGAATTATTGAAAAAAACCCAGCAAGATATGCTCCCATTGCTTTCAATTTATTAAGTCAGCTAGATATGGCAGCTTTTTTGCATCTACATATTCTGACCCACTGTCTCTTATTCTTGTTTATAAGGTATACATGTATCATAGCAAGAAAAAACATTGCAGCAATCCAAAAAATGTCAACAAAATTGGAAAAGAAGCATACAGAAGTTTTAATTAAGAAAACACAGTGTAAAAGTGAGTCAGATCTGGTTCCCTGCATCAAGTCCAGACAGGAGCAGCAGGAGGTGGGACCAGCATACAAACACACACACAACCAAGGG
Organism: Rhipidura dahli; assembly: GCA_013399225.1. Taxonomy (NCBI): domain Eukaryota; kingdom Metazoa; phylum Chordata; class Aves; order Passeriformes; family Rhipiduridae; genus Rhipidura; species Rhipidura dahli. The sequence continues at coordinate 74,324 of VXAC01006543.1, read as the reverse complement.
ATGAAGGCCAAGCTGAAATGGGGCTCCAGAGCCCATGGGCCAGGGAAGGAGGGAGGTCCCAGAGAGGTCGGTAAAGGACACCACAGTTTATTAGTGCCCTCCATAGGCACTGGGATAGGCACAGATACACCCTCCTTGCTGTGGCTGAGCCCATGTACACAGTCACCAGGACTGGTTAGACCAACAATGAAGGCATTACTCTGGAAGCTTAAGACATTCAGTGGAGGAAGAGATAATTAAATTTTATTTCTAGAACATTCATATAAAGATGAAACAGTTTTAGAATGGACAGCGATTCCACAACCCAGGCAATTCTACTTTCACTTCAAGTTGATGGATCTGGTTCTAATGCATCCAGCCAAAAAGATTTTACAGAAAATAACAAGTTATGTTTCACATGTTAATACAAGGTATTCAAAACATCATTTTTTGTATGTAATTATTTTTATTTTGAGTATAGGAACTCTGCAGTGCATAAAAGTTAAGGCAAACTTTTCAAGCTTACAGGATTGCTATTCACTGGGCCATTGAGGATCCCATGATCACTGACTAGGAGTGATGGCTGAGTTTTCTAAATTCCAGTGGAGTCCTCCAGTTCATAATTTGGTTTCTGTTTTTGTAATATGTAAATAATCATGTAAGCTTCTTTGGCACTTCTGTTCATTCCCATTCATATTTTTCCTCTCTCACATGGACATAAAAAAAAAAAAAAAAGCACAAGGTGTTTATATACATGTATTTATGTATATATATACATATATATGTATATATATATGAGCTTGAGTACATACATTTAAAGTAGTTCCAATATTATCAGAAGAGCAAGTTGAAATAAGCTTTTATTGTAAGCAATATTTAAATACTACAGAGATGGGTCTTGATGCACACTGAGAAGATAAATTTCCTGACTTTAATTTGACTACTTTTATGAGCACAAAACATATAGGCATTTAGATTTGGATATTGTCATGCTCAGTATGAAAACTGGTCATTCATGTAGAACTCCAAAAATAGTAGGGATGAAAAGCTAATTTAAATAGTTTTTTTAAATTTAACTACAAACACAATTGTGGTGCTGAAAATAATGCAACAAGTGAGAATAGAATAAGCAGCATCAGCACCTAAATACTAAAATATTTGAGATAAGATCAAGCTCAAATGGCAAGGAAGGAATATAATAAGATTAAATATAGTTTCATTTTTTAATCTTCCTCTCTCAAGGATGTAAAAAGATAGTGAAGAAGAAATGTGTACAAAAATAGCTCAAAGGAAATATGACATGAATATTTTTTTACTGAATGAAACATGACAGGATAATGAAGCCAGAATACCATCACCCTAGATTCACTGTCAGCTAGAGCTCAGTGTAACTTACAAAATTTCACTTTGCTATAACTGCACAAAATAAGTTTGCCTGATCTTGTAAGAACACAGAAAACTTTGCGGACAACATGGTAAAAAGATACCTCTTTTACTGTAAATATATGAAAACACAGGGACAAAATAAACTGAATTTTGCCTTCTTTATTATTCATAAGGGGATAGATTTAAAAAACCCCAATATTTACTGTGACATTTTTTATTTTCAGAACAGCTGGATATATTAATGTCCAATTGTCTTTAACCTACTTAGATAATTTGAAGGTAATTTCTCAATTTTGATAATTTAATGTTGAATTTTCAAATTTATGGATTGCTTGCTAATACCACTGTGAACCAATTCACATACGGGTAGGCAATCATATTTGAAAAGAACACCAGTAAAAGAAGAGAACCCCACTAGAAAAGTAACTTGTAAGGGTACTTTTGTACTTTTCATAGATCTGTTGAGGAAGACCAGCCCCTGTATTTGAGATTAGCCTCTGCCTCAGATAACAGACTTACAAAAACTGCCATGGGACACCATGGTCCATGGCATCATTTATACCTCAGAACTGTGACAGAGAGTTATTATTTTCATGTTCCTTCTGTGAATCAACAGTTGCAATGGTATCAGATGTAATGGCACAGGTATTTCAGGCCTCTATTTAGCAAAACAAAACATTTTCACTCAGTATGTACCATAGTGGCAAGCCCACACAGACACGGAGTCAAAAAAAAGGCTCAGTTGGAGTGTTAATCCTTGTAATGATGATACTGAATAGCCAGGCATGGTATGTAGTGACAAGTTCCTGAAATTCTGCTGACTGAGAATTCTAATGGTGGATTCACCATCCCTGGTGATATTTAGGAAGCATCTAGATCTGGCTCTGGGATGGTGTAGTGGTTTTGGGGTTACAGTGGTGGGGCTGATGGTTGGACTGGATGATCTTAAAGGTCTCTTCCAACCCTGATGATTCTATGATTTCAGTACAATATTCCATGATTGCAGCCCAACCTAGCAAATCAGTTTTCTAGGCATTATAAATGTATAGGGCAAGATTTTGCTTGCTCATTTTCTATTTCAGGCCCTTCGTGTGACTGTTAATACTCAGACAAGGCTTATCCATCAACAGACATACTCCTGAATTAGCACTACATGGAGTCTGCAATCTCCCAGCCCAGTGGAAAACCTCTGAGTTTTTTGCTTTGTTTCTAAAAGGCATTGTCTGTAGGAAATCTGACCAATTCCATGTATTCCCAGTGAGGGCAATTAAGCAATTCACCATCAAGGTTTGGCTTCTTTGGAACCGGATTCAGTGGGACAATACTAAGCTCCCAAAATTTCTTGAAAGAGTTTTGTGGCATATGGAACATAAATTTGTTATATTTGGCTGTTTGCTGCTTAGCAGCTGCAGTTGTTTGCTATGGTGTTCATTACTGTCAGTTCTGATTTCTCTTTTCATGTTCATCATATTGTCTATGAGCGCCTACCAAATTTGGCCTAGAAGAGAACACATTATTATTCTTGTAGTCCAAGCTATTCAGGTGATGAATACTAAAATACTAATTCTGTAGATCTGACAAGCCTTTTCCATTGTGACCCTCCAGACTACAAGATTGAAAGCATAGCATGATTTAGAACAGTACACTTTTGTATACAGGTATTGTACAAATGATGAAGAGCATGGATTGTAACTATGCCTTAGGTGATGCAGTATCTTCTTTCACATTGTTACTGCTTGCTGTAAATATCAGTAATAGATTATTTGCAGTTTCCATCTAATATTGCACTGCGTCGTTTTTATAAATGAGAGAAAATCTAATAACTCCAGGTCACAAAATCTGTCTTGGATCTGAAACACTAAAGCAGCTTCAGTAAGCACCACATTATAACAATATACAGGCAGGATGCAGACTTTTTATATGATAGTAGTGTGCTAAAGGAAAAGCATTCACAATAGTGCATCCCTGGAGGAATCATTATCAGGTATCAAAAAATAACAGTAGCAATGGCAAAACTACAGTTTCTGCTCTTTAAAACTTCTTGAAAAATGAAGTAAATGTTTAAAGTGAATGATTCCATTGCAGGCATGAAAGGTAAGAGCATAACTTGACAAGTAATTTTTCTTCAAAGGTTATAAAGATATGCAGTGTTTGTCCATATCCAAGGAAAGCTAGTGAGATGACACACATTCAGGTGAGAGTCATGGATCGAAGTTGATGAGAACACTCAAAAATATTCCAAATAAATTATATTTTCCTGACAGCTGAGCACTGCTATCCACTCTAAACAGCTCAACAGGATGTAAAAAATGAGACTAAAGCTCTTTAACTTGTTGATCATGTTGAAAACAAGTAAGAACTGTGTGCTGGTGTCCAAGCCCCGTGGGGCTCGGACTCCTCCTGTAACTCGAGCCCTAGCCATCTAGTAGCTGAGTGACACTGGGTCAGATAATGCCCAGGAGGAGGAGGATGAGATTTGAACCACCCAAGAGGCATGTTGGAGCAGCCTGGGTGGGTGGTGCCGGGGGAGGAGAGCTGGGGAGAACCCAGCCTCCTCTTCTGAAAAAGTCTACCTTGATAGCAATTGGATGTCTATGAAATCCTTCCTATTTAGTGTGTTCTGACTTGTTATTCCCAAATGCCTGTTACTTCTCGCTGGTTCTCTATTCGTTGTTGAGGTTTTCCCCGCCCCTGTTCTGTGTAGTATGAAACATCGCGTCAGACTGTTTTATAATTGGACAGCACCCTGGACTTCCCCTGCAATAAACTTCCTCCCTGCTGAACCTACCCGGTCTCTCCCTCCTTCTCTCTGGGACTTGTTTTCAACTCTGGTGCTCTGGGAGGCTTCCAGCTGCCGCCCCCGAGGCCGGCTGCCAGGTCAAAGCGGCAAATGAACCTCCTCTGGCTGAAGCAGGAGTGGCACATGCCCTGCAGGAGGCCGCTTGGGACACCCCGATATACCGGCTGTCCAGAACATCGACCGCCAACACCGAGCTATCCCGGGGGGTCCCGAGCGGACAGAACTGTGACAGTGGCTGTGCACCTAGTATGGGAGGAGGAAGAGTAGTTTCCAGGGGCAAATATGAAATGATGGGCCAGTATATAACAACAATTATTTCAAAACTTACCATTTCATTGCAAATTTGAGTACACATATTTTAAATAATAACTGCAAATTCCGTTTAAAGAGGACTTGCTATGATGCATATGAAAAAATGTTGTGTGACATAGTCTAAAGGAAATTCTGAATGTTGACAGGTGGGAGTTTGATTGTGTCTGCAAAACATTTTACAATGGAACATCTTACTCTAGAAGTTATGAGAACAATGATATGACCAATATATATCTGAAAAAAAGTGTATCTTGAATGCATCTTGCCACAATAGAAGGCACTTATGGATGTTAAGTAATTCACATACTAGCAGTAGGAAGATTTGTTTTACTCTACTTGTTTCACTGTATCTTATGTGATTTTTTTACCATCCACTAAATCTTCAGTCAAGATACTACATAGTTACTTGGTGGAGTTAAGATCTCTCTTTGACTCTTTTGGGGCTCGATTCACACTAACTGATGGGAGGAAAGGGTTAAAAATAGACAATTTGGAGAGGACTATGATAGATTCACTCAAAGTGACCTTGTAGCTGGGAAGACTGAGAATATCCATATGGGCAACATCACATGTTTACTGCTGATTATCCTCTGTCTTTTTTGAGAAGTAGAATTTCTGTAGAAGGTAACAGAACACTGTCAAAGACTTAAAAGACATTCTTCACGCTGGGAGAAAGAGAGACAAGAAGCTCGGAGGTTACAGAAAGCACAGCACTGTGAAACACTGTGCACATGCCAGACCCTTTGTGATGTGACACCAGGAACCGCCCACGCGCTTTTTGCCTCTGCTAAGATGGAATAAGCTTAGCAATGCGTTACCACTTGTCTTCAAAATCCTTCAGCCAGGGAGGTGATGGAATAATTTTATTCTTCTTTTGCTGTGGGTTGTGGTCGCTTTGGTAACTTGTGCCTATCAGTTCATGCACTGTCTTTGTCTGAGACTGCATAGGTCTCATATGAAATGACTGAGCAAACAGTCCTAAACCACTCTCTTCTTCTCACCCGTGATTTGATATACTTCTGCCATATCTTTCATATTTTTGCTAGCATATCATAAATATACTTTCTATGACTGTATTGGTTTGAAAACAAACCAGTTGGAGATCACAAGTCACGATTAAAATTAATAGGAAAAAAATTAGAAATAAATGAAATAATATAAGGAAAAAGCACTGACAAAGTCAGATACAACCTGACATCCTATTAGGGTGGTGACAGCAGTCCAGATGAAGTAGTCCAGTTGAAGCAATGATCCAATGGAAGCTCTGGTCTCCAGCTGAAGGTCTGTGGTGGCTCTTATCCTCTGGTCACTCAGTAGACAGGGTTAAGGTAAAGGACTTCTAAGGGCAGCTTATATCCAGGTGGGAAATGCCCAGCCCCAGCCCCCCCACCCCATCCTAGGTGGAGCATCTCACAATAGGATGAGATAAGTCCATGAGTAATGTGGTGGTTTCTTGATGGCCCATTGTCTGTTATCAGGGGTGGGTCGTTAGCAGGTGATAACAGCTGATGGCCCACAGCTGGTGGTTATAGAATACTTAAATACATCTATTGTAACCTAGGGCAGACACTTCCACAAAATGTATCTCTTTTGCTAATTTTCAGAAAAGAATGGTACCTTCTGTGGTAATACTCTTTGAAGGAAAAATTCCATGCCTTCGATTCTCTCCATTACCTGGCCATGAATCTATTTGTGCTCTTTCCTGATTCAACCACTTTTTGCTATTTAGTAACAGACTTCTTAGAATAGCATATTATGTATAAAATCCTGGCCTCAATGCAAGTGAAATTCTCAGTACAGTTCCTTCAATAAAGTTCTTTGCCTAAATGAATGGAGCAGAATTAGATTTTGAAATGGTTGCAGAAGGAAATTAGTTTTTATTTACCTGAGAAAAAAAATAGAATATGGAACCATATATTTTTTTGTGCATTAGGAATGTCTGCTTGATTCCATTGTATTAAAAGAGGCATAAAAAGACCAAGAAAACTTAACTGATCTAATTTAAACATAAATAAAATGTTTTTATTTAATTTATAATTATTAGGTTAAAGCTTAAAAATTAATACACTTTCTGTCATAATATTAATTTTGATTCAGTGCACATTACTTGACATCAAATACAAATCATATATGATTTTAAATACTAAATTCAGCATTTGCTATATAGAAATTAAAGCCAAATAATACTAGAGTCCATGCTGAGATAAATACTCTGGGTATTTCCCTTTTGAGAATAACCAGATTTTTTTTTCTCACTCCCTTTATTTTAAGGAACATCCCACATTTCATCTGTGTGTTTTACAAGAGTAAGGGAAAGGTTGAAGCTTACAGCATGAACACAAATATTATTTTAGGGGATGAAATCTTGCTGAAGAAAATTTACCTTTGTCTCTGATAGCTCTCTGAGGAGCAAATTTTATATTTCTGCATTTTACACAAGAAAAGGTTGTGGTCAATTCAAATCAGTTCATCACTCTGATTGACCATGGGATGAATAATTTTACCAAAATGGAGAAGAAGGTGTAGAGGTATGAATGGGCATTCAAGGTTCCCTGAATGGAGTGAAAACAACCTAATGTAATCAGCTTTTTAGATGAGAGAAATACATGTGAAATCACACACCTGGAAACTAACTACAAGGGTTTATGAGGCTTGAAAATATTTTATAGGGCTTGAAAATACTAGGTAGATAAGACATTTAGAAATATGAAGAAGAAAAAGTAGACTGCAGTGGAAGCATCAAATGACTATCATTGCATTATCCATAGTTATTCACACAGATCATTTGATTATAACAGTAAATCAAGTAACAAACCCAGGAAACAGAATTCACTCTCAGCTGAAGTGAAATCTCTTGGTAACACTAAACCATCATGTGTCACTAACAGCTTATCACCTCTTCTTTTAACTGGAGAGATGAGTCTCAGCTGCAAAAGGGCATGTTTTTCTCTATGCCACTAATACCTGAAAACAAAAATTTCAAAATGTTTCAAAGTCACTTATTACTGCATAATCATAGAAGAACAATCCATTGTCTGCCTGTTTGTTTTCAAAATAGAAGAAAAAATTGTTATAAAGGCACCTGAGAAAAGATTTCAAAGCCAAATTATATTAAATTTCTTTATTTTATCAGTTTCAGAAAATAAGGCTGTGCTTAGTAGAAATTTTTCTCTAGCTGATTTAGCAACTTTTTATAGTCTGTATCATAGAGTAAACTGCACTTCTGGTGGTTCAAGACCTTATCTTGGAGACTGGGTAAAAAATTTTAGAAATCATTGACCCCATCTCCTGAAAGGGTTTATATTTACTCATTATTTCATTTTTGCATCTTTGAACATAAAGGATTACTGAAATATGTTCCTGTTAAAACATCTGAAAATGTGGTTTTCAGCAGTAAGGCATTGTTTCTGAATATCAGATGAGGAATATAAAACTAAATTTTTACACTGTTGGGAATATCAAATGTCAAATGGTGGCAACAACTACAAGACTGCATACTGCAAATATTGCAAATACTTTTAAGTCCTTTTCAGTAGACTCAAAATAGCACTTTTTCTGTTTTTCTTTATGTTTTTTACTTTTTTTAAAATATAAAATTAAAAGTTGAATACAGAAGAGCCAAAGATGTACTGGGCTTTATAAAATAATTTCCCTGAAGGGTATACTAGAAAAAATTTTCATTGTCCAAACTTTCTAGTAAGAAACATACTTCTTCTCTTCAATATATCCTAAGAAAGAAGAAAAAAAATTAAAAAGTAATAACAATAAGTATTTTATTTATTTTTCAGAAAAGACTTAAATCTCATTTTTATTTCAGTAAACAAAAAATTACAAAAACATAATTCAGCCCCTTTGAAGAAGACACCACTGGTTTAAATACTCTAACATTAATAATTCTAGAATAAATACTCAAGTACAAATTATTAAGTGAATTCTTGAAACTGAAAAAAGATGCATAGTAATGTCTTTATATAAAGAATGCTGTGAACTGGGCAATGCATTCATGTTTCTAGAAGAAAAAGTTCTATCTTCAGAACCCAGTTCTTGATAAAACTCTTATTTCTTCTGGTGTAGTGGTGGAATGAGTATTTTCACTGAAAGATTAAGATACTTACTAATGATTGGTTCTGGTAAATCCAAGTTTAACAATAATCTGGAGTCACAGGAATGGCTTAAAAAATACTGCTATTGAAATGTGTTAAAACTGACAATAAATAGATTTTAAACCTACTTATTCATGTATATTTGAATATAATTTTATCACAAATACATAGGAAAAAATAGTACATGAAACAAAGCAGAAAGGTGTCTATCTTAAAATGCACTTAAATTGCAGAGTTTTCCTTATTTTGCCAGTTTTATTTTAAATAAACTTGCCCTTAGCTAAGGGAGGTCAATGCAATGGATAAATATATCAAAATCATCTAAAATGGAAGATAAAACAGTGTTACAGACTGAAAGACTGATTGGAAAATTTAGATACATCATCTGTAAGGACTCATCACACTTCTCATTCAGGGGATAAAGAGGAGTGGGGTCACTACAGAAGCTGTCCATCAGTACAGCACTTTCTCTTGTATACTGTGTGGAAGTCAAAGAACTGGAAGACAAGTGAGAATATGCTAACTTCTGAAAGTGTTAAGCATAAAAAGGTTTTGGTTTTTGTTTTTGTTTTTTTCCCTTCAGTGTTTAATAAAAAGTAGCAGGAAAAACTTGGCCCTGATACTAGAACCTACTTGATATAAGTTAATGAACTGTAGGTGTTGTTGATACAAGAAATTTAGCATAACTCCCATAATTTTATATTTTATTATTCTGTCTGTTGAAAATTTACTAAGGTAGAATTCCTCAGGGTGTTTGCTAGCATTATTTTAAGTGACTAACAAAGTTCAAGGTTAAACTGCAATAACAGTAACCAGAATAATAAAATCATAAGTGGAGATACAGAACTGATATAAATGTAAATGAGTGTTTCAGATATTCTATAAGAAAAAGGTAGTGTTTAATTCATTAGTGCTATAGTCTTTGCTGCAGACAGCTGCAGCACTGTTCTTATCTTATATCTCCATTTCTATTTAGTAAAGATGTGACTGTGTGGTAATAATTTCAGACTAACTAGTTTTAGACGAACCTACCAAAGTCACAAATGTTCGGTTAGGTCTCCTTCAGCTTACAGTCATCTAGGGAAATTACTCAGTATGCCAAGCACCCTGAATTTAGTGCTGTGCTGCTGTTAAACTACCTCTGTTACTCATGCCAAAGAGATCGGAGGCACTCTATTAACTTGAAAGAAGAGGAGACCTGCACAGTAAAATTTAAAGTCTGCACCAGTAAGAAAACATAAAAATAAAATTAATAAATTAAAAAAACCTTTTTGCAGAATCACAGAACTGCTCATGTTGGAAGGAACCTTCAGACATCCACTGGTCCAAACAACTTAAACAGGGTCACCTGGAGCAGGTTGTCCAGGATTGTGTCCAGTTCTGTTTTGAAACTCTCCAAGGGGGGAGGCCTCTCTGGGCAACCTGATTCTACTGCAATTTTTGTTTTCAGGTGGAATGTTAAATGTTTTGTTTTGTATCCATTGTCTCTTGCTCCATCAGTGGGGACTACTGAGAAGAATCTAGCTCCATTTTCCTCATTTCCCCTCACCAGGTATTTATGTAAACTGATAACCCCCCCAAAGCCTTCTTTTTTCCAGGCTAAACAGTTCCAGCTCTCTAGCCTCTTACAGGACCAATGCCTTAATCCCTTAGTCATCTTTGTGATCCTTTGCTGGATTTGTTTTGTCATGTCCATATCTTTTTTATACTTTCCTTCCCCTCTTATATCTTAGTTTAATACCTGTAGCAAAACTTTGCGCCTGATTCTCCTGAAGAATACTTCTAGGAAAGATTGGTTTCTAATTCTAGGCAGCAGACACAGTGGAAAACACTAAGTCAGGAAAATTGTCTGAATAGCCATGGCCAGCAGTTTGCTGGAGTCCTGAAATCAGTGATTTAAGTTTCCTGAACCCTACAAGGACACTCAGAGGAGACAGAGCCATTGCAGACACTGTTAAATGAATTCTCCGAGTTGTTAATTGTAAAGAAACCACTGAGGTTCTCATGCATGATATTTTTGGGAGGTAGTGGGGAAGTTAGGGTGCAACTCAACTGAGGACCTAGCTAAAATAAGAGCTGTTGAGGAAGTGTTGTAGAAAAAAACCTAAACAAACAGTAAGAATTAACCCGGCCTGAAGATAGCTTTGAACCTCTCATGCAAAATTCCATTTATGTCTGAAAATAGAGGATGGCAAGTGTGCCACAAATCTTAAGAAAAACCCTGAGGTGTACAGCAAAGTAACTAGAAGCTTTTAAAGATTAGTGGACACATGGAAAATTTTTATTTATATTTGGGAAAGGCCAACATGGCTTCTGTGAACTTCTTCAGAAAATCCTTGAAGCTCTTTAAAGAGCTCAATAAATACCTGGATATGAATGATCTTGCTAATAATAATCTCTCACAAAATGCTTTAAGAAAATTAAACATCCACAGGAAAGGAGAAAGGTTGTGATAGCATAGCTTCTGCCCTCACAATAATGCTTATGACACTGCTGCTTTTTTTCTACCTCCCTTAGGTGAAAAGAACCATCCCTCTGCATGTATTTAGTCCATGTTTCAGAGGCACTGAAGTTTTTATAATTTAAAAAGGACTTTCAAGAGTTAGAAGAGATCCATGTAGAAATCAGTGAAACACAAAATATATTATACTTATTCCAGACATTATTTTTTATTTATAAGGAGAGAAAAAAAGTCAAAAAAGCAGCAAAAAATGTATAAAGCAAGAATCATATAAAAGGTTTTAGGTTACTGATAATTTCCAGCCAAAAAGTACTGTTTAATCTTCTATTTCAGGAGCATAGTGAGGCATTTTTATTTCAGGCAAAGTCGTTTTGTGAAGATAACTTCTATGCTAGTGACAAATATTCTGGGCACATGGGCTATTCAAAGCTCAAAGGTGATCAAAAAGTGATCAAAATATAGAGACTGCACAGCTTTTAAAAATTAATTGTGTCATTACAATGCAAATCCTTGCAATTTTGTCACTTAGTTGAGCCACTCAGCCAATTAGAGTGTGAAGAAATATATGACTATTGAGAAATAACTGCAAGCTAGTTTCGCAAAAAACAGGAGTGCAACACAGAGGCTAATACATGTGGAAAAGCCAGTGACGCTGGAATCTGTATCAAAAGAGTAACAGAAATATTAAAGGAGCTCATTTTCAGATCATTTAAAAACAGTAACTTGTATCACATCTTTGCAGATAATAATTAGGTAGTACAACAAAGCTCTCTCTTTACTGTTTTGCATTTTTTCTTAAAAATGAAATGATTTTTTGAATAAAGAACAATAAAGACTAACTTCAACAAATAAATTATCTCACATTTATAAGTTGGACTGGACAAATTCTTTCATTGACAGTGAATTATTTGAAGACTTCTAGCTGAGCAAGAATAATATTGAAAACATTTTGACATTCAGTATCTATCTATCTATCTATCTATCTATCTATCTATCTATCTATCTATCTATGTCCTATAATGTTTAGTAGGGTTGAGCCTCTATGCTTTCTGCAGAAATAAACCCTAATACATTGTTTCATACTATGTAAAGAAACCAAATTTAATAAAAGTTATTTAAAAAACCCTCTTTACAACCTCTTTGCTGCTTTTGGCAGTCCCAAATTACGACTTTCTGGTTTACGTTACTAAAGTTATCAAACAGAAATTACAGATATTTTGCAGAATATATTTGATCATCCATATTTGTGAAATGTTCGATCCTACTGATGCAAATGATGTGAATGCCATGAATTCCAGACAGCAAGAAGCAGGGGATTTACAGAAATAGGAACATATAATGCAGAGGGAAAGTCCTCAAGACAGTTGTTTGCACAACAAATTTGTGTGAAAATTAATCTAAACAAATTCAAACATTTGATAGAAATATGTATTCTGCATAAAAGCTTCCCATTTATCTCCTGTCATGTGAACTCTGTAAGAACGTATGTGCCAGAAGTATTCCTTTCTTTAGGCTCCCAGGTTACTGCAGCCAAGTAAGAATGTAACTGTGATTTGGGCACCTGTATAGTGCAGGCTGTTTGAAGTGCATGTTTGAGTAGAGTATTTGAGCCTTATGTGCATGGACTTAAACACTGCAAGGTATGTGTGATGAAGTTCATCTCACCTAACTGCAGACATCTGCAATGTAGACAGCTACACCTGGACTCTTTGCACCCTCTTTGTAGTCAGTAAATGGAAATGGCCACTTTTGAGGCACAATTTTATCTGACCTAGTTTAGCCATCCACATTAAGGTGGGAGGAATTGTCTTTTTGAGGTGACTGTTTAATTTCACAGATTATGAAGAGTTTGCTGGTGAATGCACACTACACCCTTATGCTACCCCACCTGGAGACGTTGCAGACACTTTACCCCTCAAGAGCCAGCACCAGACTCTCAGCTACTAAGCTGACACTGTTAGCTAAGATATAGATGGCTATATTGAAAACATCCAAAGGCAGGTTTAAAACTAATCTCCTTATTTACTTTGGGGTATTTTTCACTTTTAGATGTTAGGGGGATGTTAGGGGTACTGTTAGGGATGTTAAGAGCTTGGCCACCACCTCCAGCAAACATGACACAGCGCTGCTTCCTGCTCAGCTTCTGGAGTCAGAGAACAGGGGAGACAAAATATAAGGAGAGATTCATGAGTTGAGATAAGGACAGAGAGAGAAATCAATTGCTAAATATTATCACAGGCAAAAGAGGCTCACACACATTAATTGAATTTATTACTAACAATATCAAACCAGGACAATAAGAAGTAAAATAAGACCTTAAAAGAACCTTCCCCCTAACCCTCCCTCCTTCCCAGTTCCCTTCTTCCTCTTCCCTCCCCACTAGCAAAGAGACATGGGAATGGGGGTTATGGTAAGTACATCACAGGTTGTTTCTGCCACTGCTCAGGGAAAGGAGTCCTTCCCCTGCTCCTCCTCCTACAGGAGACATTTCTCTGTGAACTTCTCCAGCTTGAGTCCATTCCACATGTAACAGTTCTCCACCATAGGATGCAGTCCTTCAGGCACAGGCTGCTCAAGGGTGGGTCCCCCACGGGTCATAAATCCAACCAGGATATCTGTTCCAGGGTGTCCTCCTCTTTCCGTGGGTTTTCAGGTCCCAGCCAGGACCCTGCTGCAGCATGGGTCTCACACAGTGTCACAGCCTCTTCTCAGGCATAAAACTCCTCTCTTCCATGGGCTATGGGTGGACCTCTACATCCCTGTGGTTCTCCATGGGCTGCAGGGACACAGCTGCCTCACCATGGGCTGCAGCACGGGCTGCAGGGGAATCTGGGCTCTGGTGCCTGGAGCACCTCCTGCCCTCTTTCTGCACTGACCCCGGTGTCTGTAGAGCTGTTCCTCTCACATGTTCTCAGCCCGCTCTTCTCTGGCTGCAATTACATCAGTGCAATAACTTTTTTCTTTTCCCCTTCTTTCTTAACTACTATCACAGAGGTATTGCCACCACTTCTAATTGGCCCAGCCTTGGCCAGCAGCACATCATTCTTGGAACTAGCTGGCATTGGCTCTGCTGGACATGGAGGAAGGTTCTGGTGGCTTCTCACAGAAACCACACCTGTAGCCTCCCCCGGTACCCTACCAAAATCTGACCAGGCAAACCCAGCATTGCCCCACTCCACTGATGCTGAGTTCCTCACTTGCCTCTCATGTCCCTCACTCCCAGAAGCTGTTTTTGGGACACACACCATTCCCCCACTGTGGCTGAAGGTTAAAGACCCCCACCCATTCCAGTCACTGGCACTGGTGTAGCACTTAGTCCTGCAGCTGACTCCAATAACTGGCACATGCTAGTTCTCCCAGTAACTGCTGCTCCATTCTTGCAACAACACGTACATGGGATAGAACATGAGATGATACAAAGACAACAAGAAAAAATTCAATAAAAAGACAGGGCAGATTGTGGTGATCAAGCACAAGGCTCAGTTAGACTAGCGTACTGACCTCCATTTTAAACACAACCAATCCCTTTTATATTTTATTTTTCCTGGTCTCATCTTTGTTCCTTGCCCTGCAGATTGTCTTTTCCTCTTCAGAGAGTCACCAACCCCATCTCCAACATCCTGCACTGAAATCACTTGATGGCAACGTTTTGCATGATTTTATTATATGAAAGTAGGAAAAATCAAATAGCTTACCAGCATATTACTACACAGTGTTGAAATTTGAAAAGCACTGCATTTCACAACCTGTGCATTGCTTCAAACTTGACATGGATTCATATTTTTGCAGTATCTCTTCCTCCATGGAGGGAAGGAACCAGAGATTTAGACAACATTTTGGGCACATGGCTTAGATAGAATTATCCTTTGCTTGGGTTTGCATATCATTCAGCCCTAGTTAAAAAGTTGATGTAAGAAATTGGAAATGTGACCTGCAAAAAAAAGTGACAGTATTTATTTGACAGCTCACTGGAAATACGTTGTTGTCAGGAGTTGTGAACCACATGCATTTATGCATAAGGAAGTCTCTTCAACAGCGATACTAATTTTGCCACAGTGGGAATGGATAAACCCCTAATTGTCGAGAAAAAGGTATCAAAAAGGGAAATGTGTAGGTGTAGAGCACAGTAATGTATGCATAGGTTTTTATGTTTGGAAATTTTAATAATGGAGGCAAAAATTGATGCTCTTCTTATGGAAAGATGAGTATACAACATTTCATAGACAATTGCATAAGTAAATTTTAAAGAAAATATCAAGTCCAGGAAACACTTTTTTTCCCTTATTAACATTACTGTGCTTGTCTTTCTAGGTTTAACCCTTTCTTTGTTTTAAAATAATACTTTGTGGTCATTATATATGAAGGCTGATTTTAGTTGTTAATGATAAGAGACAATTTTCTCAGCCATAATCCATCATTTTAGCAGTATTTGGATTTCTTCTAAGTATGTGGATGCATGTAATTACAGTGTTTAATAATGAAGAAATATTTTCAAAGGCAATATACAAAATGTCAGCCAAAGACTCTAAAATACCAACATACTACTTCTTTCTTTTTCAGCAACTTTTATGCTAATTCATATTGGGCAAGCAGGCTTTTACTTCACAAAAATTCTCAGCTCTCAAAATTTCTGCTCTTAAAATTTCTGAAATAGTTCATGGCTTGAGGATACTTTCTAGATACAGTAAAGTATCTCAGAAGAAGGAACTGAGGTAAAAACTCAGTGATCCTTACATTTTTGTAAGAGAAAAATGCTGCTGGAAGATCATATTAGTATTGAAATGGGAAAAACCTGTGGGAGATAACCAAAACAAAGCAAACAAATAAAAACAAGTAAAGAAGCAAACAAAAACAAATAAGGAAATCCCCGCACAATATTCTATTGCTAGAGTAAGTATTTTGTTTAAGAGAAAACTGTTTCTGCAAAGCCTGGATTTCAAAAATCATTAGACAACTTAGTTGATATGAACCTGTTTAGAACTAGAAAAGATCTGAAGGAGCGTAAGAATTTCAGGGAAGCTCATCTAGTTTTTTATTCTCTTACTAATTCTTGAACATGAATGCAGAATACTATATTTGTGCAAAGGTCACTGATATACATGACGTAAGCTTTCTGGAGAAAGCTTCTGAGATAACTTCTTCTCACATTAATGAGTTGCATTTATCCCTGTCTTATAGCTATCAGTTCAATGAAGACATATTATTTAAATAATGAAAACCTCAATCTGCCTTTGAGCCCAGTTAGCTTCTGAGATAGTTGTTACATTGCTTAACTGAACCTGGTACAAACAATATTAGAATCAGTGTCTTTGCCTCTAAAGGTACACTCACAATTTGTGCTAATCTTTGCTTTTATCCTATGCTTCAAACTTTCATTTGGTATTTTGTGAAATTTTAGATCTCACAGTTTGGTCAAGCCACTGGGTTCCAACATCCCTCCCATCTCTCCTTGGGTGGTATGGAAGAGTGATATGATAGTAATGAAGGAACTTGGCTTTTTAGGCAGTTTCCAGTCTAATGAAACTCCCTGTTAAGTAATTTCCTTTATGTGGACCAACAGGTGTTATAGATGATTTGTTTGTCAGTCTTGTCCAGGAAACCATGCTTTCTACAAATAAAATATGTAAATAACCAAAATTGAATTTTATTTTATGTTATAAAGTCAGAATAAAATATGTAGACAAAAATGCATATCTTAATTTGTAAGAGTTAACCCACACTTTAAAATTTGTAAAAATTCTCAGTAGTAGTTACTATTAATAACATATTCTTTGAAAAAAAACTAACAACTTGTTTATTTTTATACATTTAGGACAATTAAGTACTGAAAACTATTAAAACCAAATTATTTCCTCTTTTTTTTAAATGTCTATTTAGAGACAGGCGTGATGTTGAGAGAGTGATGAGACAATTCACCTTATACAGAGAGAGGCAATTATCCCTTGTGGATTAGACATGAAATCACTGAGCTACAAGCAGCTGGTGATGCATAACCATCATTATAATTCCAGACTGTTGTATCATTTCTCCTAGTTTTATTTAGCAGTTTTAAAGGCAGGATAAGATATTTTTATGGCAAGAAATTTAGTGAACATGTGGAAATTTAAAAAAAAAAAAAGAAGAAATTGTACTATAATTTTAAACTGGACGACAGTTATGCACCACCAGCTGTTTATAGTTCAGTGATTGAGAATATAATTGACAAGAAATAATTACTACCTCCCTAAAAAGGGTGAGGAGTGCTTTTTCTATGATAAGGTTGGAGAATGGCCATAGAGGAAGGACCCAAATGTTTGACAGAAATAATTTTGACTTTTTCTTCTGTTTAATAGCTTCACTAAATTCTGTTCTGGATTGTATCTGTATATCTCTGCTGCTGTCAGTGGATTTGCCTCTGTGTAATGGAATTTGAAAAAAATGAACTGATTTTACATACAGAATTGAAGCAGTCACAATGTATGATGGTCCAGTATAGCAACCAAATACAGACCTTATGCTGTTGTTGTGGATCAAGTGAGAGCTTTAGACAAGCCCCGCCTTAGGCTCAGATTTTGGCAGCTGCTCTACTTAGGTGACCTGAACCTAAATCACTCTGGCTTGCAGGTTCTCAAGAATGGCCGATCAGGTCTGTTATAAAATGAGTTATGTATTGAATAGACAGGAGATTAACAGACAAAAGGCCTTAAACAGAGTTACTACACAGTATAAAACAAAAGAACTACTAGTAGATTACATAAAACAGTGCACAACATAAAGGTACCTGTATTATAGTTAGCACAGAAATAGATTAGGAGTCAATGTAACTTAAATCGAATTGATGATGGTGTACATGGAGTCCTTTCACTCAACCCCTGGAAGAGTAACTGTGAAAGTCAGCACCTAGACTTCAAGGAGAAGACTCCACACATTCCAGGAAGTGTGCAGAAGATTTCTGCTTTGTGAAAGTTTGGTGCAGCTTTTAAGGTGAAGTGTCTGTCAGCCAGAAATTCCATCTTATCTTCCCACATCTGCTTCCACCGCAAGATGCTTACTGTCAGCTGAAAGCATCAATCCCATGGTGCCAAAATAACTCACCATAAGAGAAACTGTCCTTCACCAAGGCTTATGGGGGGCTTATGTTAGAGCAAGATGCCCTGAGTTATTGCACCAACTAACAAACAGAAAAGCTTTCCTGTGGCAGGGGCAGAAGTCCTGCTACAGCTGTAACTATGTTTAAACCAGAGAAATTCTGCATAGGTCAATACAAAGACAGAGGGATTTATGACATTATTTGACAAACTATTTTTCTTTAACTGAAGAGTTTCTGGTTGATACTTGACAACAAACTTTTCAAGAAAGTCAGACTGTCATGAAAGGAAAATACCACTGAATCATCTGACAGCACAATTTGAAAAGTCATTGCACTATGGTCCTAAGAACATTTAAATATTTGGCTAGATATGTCATTTGGGCATGACATGAAAACTGAAGTGAAAACATTCCCTTGACAGTAAGGAAAAATACCTTAAAACTAATTTGGGACACTAGTAGAAAAATGGCTTACAGCATAAGGACCATGACCCAGTACTGCAAAAGCTACATAACAATGTTTTATACTCTTCTTGTGTTTATCTGCCCTCACTTTGAAAATTGTACAGTCAGTGAAAAGTAGAAAATATTAGATTCTTATAAGTGTCATAGAACTATATGGTCAGATGAGGAGAAAAAACTTTAGAGAGATGTTTTTATAGTGTTCAGAGATTCCACTTGATAGGCATCACTGTATGATAGAGGGCCTAATTTCAATTTGATTTATTTTCAAATTATTATTATCTTATTTAATCCCATTGCAGAGTAATGAACCCCCATTGCCTGGTGTGTGTAGGTGAGCTTATTATATATCATATGCTACTGGTCTTTCATTGATAATTTCATCAGTGTTTATATCAGTCATTCTTTAGTCCTTTTTTGTAAACATTTTTCTCCATAACTGGATCGCTGAATTTGCCCTTCTGTAGGCAAGTTTTCTTGTCCCAAAGGCTTTTCTCCCAATTCCTTTTGCTGAATTCAAAACTGTACCACACAGAGAAATATTTAATATTCAGTGTGTAGCCTTTTACTCCTCCACATGGTACTGGAACATCAGACCATTTTACCTTTGGTCAACTACATATCTTTTTTGACATTACTGTATTCCAGTTATTTGCTTCCCATTGAGTAAGTGCCCTAGAATTTTTTCTTCTCTCTCCTTGCTTTATTACATTTCTCAAGCAACCAGATTTTTGTCAACTTCGAAACATGTTCTTACATTTAAAACTGGAATGCAGAATAGCTAAATAGTCTGAAACTCTGAAAAACAGCTAGAATGAGCAACTCGTGTTTTTCACAGCAGAGGTAAAAACTCTACCTCTGTCTTTGCTAGGAAAGGTGCTTTCTTGGAGATTGTAAAAGAAATGAGATAAATAATTTCTTCAGGACACCACAGGGATTTCAGCTCCAAGTGCAGCATACATAGCTCTGAGTTTTCATTAATATATACAGTATCATATGCACTATATGCAATGACCTTAAACCATATGTATAACAGTATATATAAAAAAATAAACCCCTATTAGAATTAAACCTGGACAAAGGCCTCTTTCTGAGGAAAATGTGAAAGAGCAACACATACAAGATGATAATCATGCCATTTTATTCACTAATAACAACCATTTAGAGTACAGTATAAGGACATATACAAACTCTTCATGGTTATCATAATATTCCTTGTAATTATCATAACTATCTCACTGTTTCTAAGCTTTGGGCCACAAGAAAAACTCTAAATAAGAGAGATCAGTAACCTAATGCTCACTTGCTTAAATTCTCTATTGAGGCAGCAATTGCTTATCTCATCAGTTTCACCACTAAAGGATTATTAAGAAAAACAGTGGGATAAAAAGTAATAAAGCCATTGACTCTCTTAGTTATCTAAACACTTATATCATCAGTGATAAACATATTTTGATAATATATAACAGTATTACATAACATATCAAAATAAATTTTTTTCAGGTAGATCCGTGGCTGGATCCAAGAGGTCCTTGATATAGCTGAGGAGAGATGATGAGTACAGCTCTGTGGTGAAATTCAAAGCTCGATTCAACAGACTGCTTGGCTTTTCAGCTGTAAAAATAGTGCAGACTGAGCTGTTGTGGTCAGCACAGACTGATAAATTAACAAGCAGAAGAAGATCTGGTCTTCTGCATGAAGCACAACATTTAATCAAGAAAAATAGACAAATATGGTTCAAGTCCATCTTCAAGCTGTAGCAATTCAAATATAATTCTCTTGCTTTTCAGAAAAGTATTCTACTGACTTAATTGCTAGCTACAAGGAAAACAGTGGTCCTTCCAACATGTCTTAAATCATTAAGGGAATTTCTGTAGGGAATCTGTAGGGAATTTCAGAATTTTCTATGCTGTGTGTCTCAGGTGACTGGAAGAATCACTTTGTTCTCATCCAGGAAACCTGGCCTCACAGACAGGTGAGAGTTTAAGTTCCTTTGCTGTGTGCTTACTGTTTTCATTCACCTACTCCTACTTACTAGATGAGACCTTGGACAGATATCACAGACTGAGGTAGCTATTTGGTCATCTTTTAAAGACATTTTTCCAAATCATGGCTAAAATCTATTATTGCTGAGTTCCAAAAATGAAGTTGTAATGTTTTACAGTTAACTTCTTAATTCATCATATATTTTTGGTAAGATGTGTCTGCAACTAGGATACTGTGCACTTACACACAAATAAAGTTTCTAAAATGCCATTTGTAAAAGAAACCAATTGCATTGAAAAAAATCACTCTTATCCTTGTAAGACATTTCTATTATAAGAGAAAATGGGATTTGGTTTATATTTGCATTTTTGGGTTACTTAGTTGCATTTGTGATTTGAATATGTTGTTTTTTTTTTTTTTTTCTTCCTTCCAGAATACATTTATAAAGAACACATAACTCTTCTGGCTTCCTTTTCCTTTCTGGCTGACAAGACTGCAAGGTCATACATTGATACATGATGTTAGCTGTCACATCCTTACTTTGTTACCTTAAAGAAGAAGCTGGTGGATGGTGATTCTGTCCCAGTTGCAAGATGTTGATGCTTCTTTAAGACATTTTCTAAATCATTCTTTTGGGAAATAATTCCTTTTATGTTTGGACAGTCTACAGTTCACTGCAAAATGTAGCATGAAATCAAAGTACCTATCAAAATAAAGACAGCCTACTGAGATTTATTAAATATACTTTTTCCACAAGGCATCTTTTTGAGGTTTTTGTCATCCTTTCCCATTTGCATTATTAAAAAAAAAATCAAGTACACACCATTATAAGTAAAAACTTTAAAAGGTAGTCAGATGGGTATTTCAGAAGTCACCATTTCAGTTTCTATTCACAAAACATAATAAAAGAGCATTGGGGAGGAACACTGAAGCTGAAGCAAATAAAAATGGGACTAATACAGAAAACATAATAATTTTGTTGTCTCCTAAGTCAGAATAAATTTCACAAAGATATATACTTTGATTTATACTTCTTTGAACTCAAAACCAGAACCCTCCAAATAATGCTGGGGTGACAAAGAAAGGCATCAAACTGGCTAATTTACTTTGCCAGCCATAAGAAAAATATAAGATAGAAGAGGTGCAAAACAAGCTGACACTGCTGATTGTCTACATGTCCTACCTTTGCTCAGTTTTCTGACATTTCTGTTTACCCATTTCTCCAAGCTTTTGCGGTCACTCTGGTCTAGCTGGCAGCACACCCATCTGGTCTATCAGCTACTCCTACTTTTGTCTTGTCTGCAAATTTTCTGAGGGTCCATTCCTTATACCACATTGTTGAGGTCATTAATGAAGATGTAAAAAAAAAAAACTGGGCTCCATATGGACTCCTGGGGTACACCACCAGTGACTGGTTTCCAGGTGGAAGTCATGTTTCTGCTGCTCAGCGCTCTCTGAATCAGGCAGTTCAGCCAGGTTTCAATCTGCCTCCTCTTCACTCGCAGTTTTAGCGCTGGGATGACATGATACACTTTGACCCAGCCTGGTCTATTACCAGTGCTAATTTGCCTCTCTTCATGGTTCTAAAATGTAATCTTGTGAGCACCAACAACCTGCAAGAGAAAAATGCTGTGTCACAGGCATTCAGCAAAACTACCCAAATATATTCAGCAGCATGCATTGGTGGTTCTATACATGCCACAGAAACCAGGAAAGAAGCAGTGAGGCCTACAGAATATATTGATTTATGGTGAAAACTCATGCTGGAAATCTCAAATACCATCTCCATTTTAACCTGAAATGAGGAATCAGGAAACGCAAAAGAGATGACATCTCAAGTTTTGAGGCAAGAATATAATCAGATATTGGTAAAATTCCAGAGAATAATAGAATAATATTCAGCTCACAGAACTGAGAATATGAATCTGTTCATCAGTAAGTGCTTGGAACAGAGGAGGAGAAAGATCTGGAGTCAAAAAGGCAAACAGAAGGAAAAAAAATTGAGAACCTGTCTAGTGAGAAATGACTGAATTTTTAGGCTGTCTAGAATTCAGCTATCTATCATATTTTAATATGAATGGATTTCTCAGTGCTATAAATATTTTAAAATTCTGCTGGCTATCTTTTATGAAAATATGGCAGAAGCTTTTATCCAATCACCTGTATCATTTGTTAGTGAGACTAACCCCTTTGCTTAGAAAGAGGGTTACGTGAATCTCTGGGTAGAGTAGAAGCCTGGGCAGTAAGGAGTTAATGCATTTCTACACCTCACACATTGCTGACCATTCAAGTGGGCAAGATAGATCAGAATGCATTGGGAAAGGAGGTCTGCATGAAGGCATAGCAGTTTTCCAGTTCAGTTTTATGGTGACCACAAAATAGACAGCACAAGTGCAGAAGTGGGGGTCAAGGAGCAGTCAAGACCAATAGAGGGGGATCAAGACCACCAAAAGACCCTAAAGCACCGTTTCCAGAAAGGTCCAGAAGACTGGACTGCACATGCTGATTTATTTACATGATGAGAAAGAAACCTAATCCCAGAGTGGGAAAAATTTACCTATAAGAAGATACCCGCACAAAGCCTGAGTGACATCACCAGGACCTTGGACACTCTTATCAGCTTGGACCAATGGTGGACCCAGAAATGGTGATCCCCTTTCCTCTCCTATCTCATCTCCCTTTCATTTTCTCTTTCTTCCCTCTTTCTTTTTTATTCTTTTATTTTTATTAATATAGGGGCAAAATTTACACCAATTTCCATGCCTAATGTGCAGTCTGTTAAAAAAAGAATCTGAGATTTTTTTTTGC
Organism: Rhipidura dahli; assembly: GCA_013399225.1. NCBI lineage: Eukaryota > Metazoa > Chordata > Aves > Passeriformes > Rhipiduridae > Rhipidura > Rhipidura dahli. Next base: position 50,959 of record VXAC01006543.1, on the reverse strand, counting down.
ACCCTTTTGGCTTTTGTCATTCTTTTTCAACCGGGCACATATACAGATCTTGAGTGCTCCCTTCCATGTAGAAGTAAGTTAGCACATATTTAATAAAATAATAGCAACAAAGAGTTACCATCTACTGAAAGGAAGGTGCTAACACCTATATCAACAGTGTACTTTCCTATAATACATGTATATTCTGTATCTGTATGGCCACTTTAAATAATTGCTAAATCTCTCCGGGTTTTATAATGTCAGTACACTTCCACCTATTCATAAATAACCTCTAAAGTTGCAAAGCAGGTCAGTTGACATCTAAGTATGTCTTATTTTGTTTGTTCAAAGTGCCAAATTGCTTGCAATGTATGCAGGAGAAGCTTCTGGAGAAGCTAATGATACTGAAATCAAATGTCAAACTAAAGAAGTGAGAACTTGCATCTGTCACCAGTCAAACTTCCAGCACATGAATCTCCCTTTGGATGATGCACAAACTGTTAGAGCACACTCTATAACATGTCAAGGCATGCCAAAAATCACTGTGACAGAACACTTCAAATACTTCTGCTCTCAATATTCTGAATCAAACAACTTTTGTCCTTGATCTCTTAGATTTTTCCTTGCACAATTGACTAGTGATGGTTGCATCACTTTTCCACTACTGTCAAAGTTTTATTTTCTTAAAACAATAAACATTTTCATGTACTCTGAGAGTCTTTCATGTTTCATTGACAGATATACAGTATCTAAAATATGCTCTAAAGTGCCAGAAGTCTGGTTGATTACTTCAGTCTAGGATGGCACATATATTTGAAGTGAATGAAAACTGACAAACTGTATTCTTAGACCAGTACTCTGAATGAAAGAAGTAAGTGTATCTGACACTTAGGAAAACAAAAAAGAAAAAAGAAAAAAAAGAGAGACAACTTTTGTGGCTACAGCCTGAGGATATGATAAAAAGATTGAGAAATACACTACAGCTATTAGATTTAAAAATTATAGTACCTGTTAAAGAATACTAGATCATCTCTATTGCCCAGACTCAAAACTGTGATAATGAATTTACAAAAAATCAAACCATTTTGTACTTTGGCCTGTCTTCCATTATTAGCATGGACTGCATATATTTAGGAATATTGTAAAATTTCATTTCCAAATAAATTGGAAAAGGAATGCTTACTAGATATCAAAATAAAATAGCCATAGGAATACTATTAAAAAGACCTCATAAGTTTACTCTTCTGAAGAACTTCTAAGAAACAAGAAAAAAGTAAAAATAATAAAAAAAGTAATACTTCATTTTTCCAAGGAAAAATGTTACATAGTATAGTAAAATGGAATAATTAGCTAGAGTTGTCTGTTTGAGGACTGAATATAAATCAGCGTAGTTGTACACACAATGTAATAACTAAAGGTTTATGGCACCAACTGACTTGGTACTTTCTCATAAATTATATCCTGCTTTCATTATGTCTCTGTAAAACTGTCATAAAAGGTGTGTGCCATTCATATTTTGCAGATTTCTCACAAAACCATTAAGGTTACAACTGAAAAAAAATGCTCATTATATCTAAGATGCAATATGTTGGCAAATGTTTTACATTTAAATATGTTAATTAAAGCTGGCTATTTTTTTATGGAAGACATTTTATTAAGTTTGAAATGTTAGAATAATGAGACTCATGTAGAAAATAATTTTTCAAACAAGGAAATCATAAGTATTCAAGAGTTAATTTAAATTAAGAGAGCTCATTCTTTCTCTGAATATCCACAGTTTTGAGACTAAAGTCAATGGAGCATCAAGGAAGCCTATAAAATTGTTATGAAATTTTGGTACAGAACTTGACTTAAAGTATTTTAATTTTTTTAAAATTTACAGATATCGTAAAAATATAAACATATAAGAAAAAGACTTAACCTTGCACTGTTGGTATAACAAAGCAACTCAAAGATATTATTATCATTCTTGATGTCTTCTGGCTTTTGTGGAAAAAAAATGTTAAGCTTTTTTTTGTAGTTTTCTGTATAAAGGAGTGATATGCAGTCAGGTTTTTCTCATAATTAAATCAGTTTTAAATAAATATAGTTGCGCTCAGTATATATACTTTGTATTTTTTTAAGCAATAAGATGAAAACATTCTGTACAGCTATTATGCAATCTTATTTTAAAAATTTACATGTAAGTTCAAGTGTAAAGACAGGAATTTTAATTTTTTTTTTTCTTAAATTCTTTGCTCTGGTTCTTCCACTAATCCATAGGGATTTTATAAAGACAGTGCAAGTCTTCTTGGGTTTTTTTTTTCTTAATCCGTTGTCACCTGTGTAACTAATGTGTCCCATAAGTCCTCTCTATGCACCAAGAATGACCTTTCTAAAAGTAAAAATGTGTTAGACATAGACACAATATATATACTACTTTTATTTACTATAAAACATAAAATCAAACCTGTTGTATGAGTTGCATTGTCAGAAAAGTAAAGCAAACACCAATACATTTGTCACAAAAAATACCAACAAAAAGTAAAAAAACAAAAAAAGCCCAACCAACCAACCAACCAACCCCGCCAAAAAATCCCACCAAAAACCCCAGACAAACCTAAAACCCAACCAACCCACCAACCAACAAATCAACCAATAAGAAGGTAGTTTCCTTACTTGAAATTGCACGTTAGGAATTTGTCATAACATTTGGAAAACTTGGACTAGTTTTAAAAGATTTTTACACTTCCAGTGATGGAGTCACAATCATAATTTTTGTCTCCATAATCTATTTATGAAGTCATTAAACATGAAAGCAAGAAAGGATTACTAACAAATATATTGCCATTTACTCATAACAATGTGGGATTAAAAAAATTAAAATTAGGTTAAGAATTCAACCTAACATTCAGAACACCTCACCTCTTTTTAGAAATCATAAATCTAAACAGAAGTAATTTCTAATTAGAAATATTCACCATTCAAAAATAAATGTTTATATTAAAATAATATTCTTGGTGTCATTTGATACCGCTTGGAATTAAAAAGTGCCTTGTAAATGTACAAAGTAAAAAATTAGGTCTATTAGTGTAGCTTTTAAATAACATTATCTATTCCTCTATATTATCTATTATTATGTCATCTATTCCTCTCACTATGTGTGAATAAACAAATCTGTAAGTGCAATGAAATTATAATGATTTGCATCTTATTGCATAATCCTACATATGGACTTACCTGAGTATTCATTTCATTGTTTGGATACTACAGTCAAAGTAAAGAAAGAGAGAAGCACACTTTTATTTCCTTTAACAGTTCTGTAAAACTTGAATCAGTTTTCATGGTTTAGGCAAACATGATTCAAATGCTTAAACTTCATAGCTGTTTGTTTGATTTCCTAAGTATTCTTTTTAATTTAATATTTTAACTGAAACCCCAAATGATACAGCCAACAGCTCTTAGTTTGGTTTGGTCTGATTTGCATCACATGCAGGTTAAAAATATGGCTAAGATCAAGTCACTCATAATTCGTCAGGGAAAAATTTTGAGAAAGACCCTGGCCTTCACTAAAATAGTAAATTGGAAAAGAGGACATTCAAAAGACCATGAAAAAACTCCTGAACTCTATTTTTACCTACAGCTTAACGTCAAAAATGAGTACATGGATGCGTCTAACGTTTTGCTTCGTTGCTGGCTTCAAAACACTTACATATGCTCAAGTTTTCGTGGACTTCACTATTACTGAGATTGACATGATAGAAAGAAAAACAAAGAAAAAGATTTATGACTTCACTTTATACAATGGGTTTTCTGGCCAGACATACAATTTTTTTCCCAAACCAACATTTTTCTTGTCTCTGTGTCTTTTTCTTTCTTCTGTCACTGTTAAAATAATTGAACTGCAGCAAAGATAGCAGGCTAAAAATTGCAGTGTCTGTCACTAGCCTGAAATCTTGCAGTATCCCCACAGTTCACACAATTAGGATTTTTTTTTTCGGAGCATGTTCAGAGAGTCTGACCCATGATATACAATCTCAATTTGCAATAAATGCCTGGAAAACTCAGAATGTTCCTGTGATTTGAACATAAAAAATGACTTTACCACATCTGTTAGTTGTCTGACTCTCTTTCTAGTGTGTCACATTTATGTATGCCAGTACAAAATTTAAGTCAGACATATTTTGTCATGGGTCTCATTGTAAGGCCCTGCAAAATATGTGCTTAGAAATTTTACGTCATTTAAATTCTCTCTATATAGTGGTGTATAGATTTGTTACAGAATACTATCTTCATTTTCAATATTTATTCAAGCAACAGAAAAACAGTCTTTGAAGTGAATTGAAATCCATCACAGCTTTTCCTGAGCTGCTAACTTATATTCTTTAGAAAAATGCTTGCTCAAGCCATCTAGGAAATGCTACAGAAAAAAATATTAAGACTAGGTGTTTTCTTTGCACAGTAAATGCCATGATATCAGTAAACATCTGTAATTTCCAAATAGAATTAAAAATAAAAATATATAATTAATTTGTATTGGTAAAAATGCATTCTGAGTTAGACTTTTTCCTTCTGGCCTGTAACATTAAATAATCAGTTTGTAATGGAAAAAAACCCTCTCTTTTGAGCCTTTGAACTTTGTTTGAGATTGGCATATTTCCACAAAACACTTCCGATCTTTCAACATTTTTAGACAGGAAAATCATCTCCCAAAAAGTCTCTGACAAGCTCTAGAATACAGTGATTTATTGTCTGTCTAGACCAGACAAGCTTTTTAAAGGAGAGATTAAAACTACACTCAGACGTGACGAACATTTAAGGAGCTAGCTCTTGTGGAAAGAGCAGGGGGGGTTTCTGCTTAGTCATCTAAATTCTCTGTGGCAGTCCTAAAGTATTAGGATTTTTATTTCCCATCATGATACCTTGACATATATTTCTTTCTTGAAATATATAAGAATGTACTGCAAATCAGGTCAGGAAATTACAGAGAAATAATGCTGAGAATAGGAATAGGAATTGTTTAGTTCACTGAGGCACCCATTCCGCAAAGACAGTTATTTTAAAATGAGTTTTAATTATTCATTCTAAAGCAGCCATCCAGTTCCTGAGTGTAGCTATAAAATATTCAAAACTTAGTATGAGGAATGACAAATGAAAGACTTGTCCTGTATTTTAAAAGTGCATAACTAACTCGAGAGTTGTTACTGAAAGTATTTCTCACTAGTCACTCTAAGGTATAAGAAATTATATATATCAGCTATACTGGAATTATAAGAGGAGCCTTAAGTCTTTACTATTTAAATATGAAGTTACTAATTCGATTTCTTCCTGAAAGAAGTAGAGGCACAGAAGGGAGTAATATGTGCCATTCTGAGCAAATGCAATATTTTTATTACTAGAACAGATCCCTTCAACCTTTAAGATTTCTGATCTTATTTTCCCCTATCTCTGGGACTTTCATAAGTCTATGACACTCTGCTAGTGCCATAGATCTTGTGTGATGACACATGGATTGCAATCATGCAGTCCTTTTGTCCAACAATAATTTTGCATTTCTGAGCTTGAAAGGAGTTGGTTTCTGAAATCCAAATAAGTACCTTGTTTAGAACATGAGACATGCCATGTGGTTTCAAAGATATCTTGTTCCCGCTTTCTGTCCCATCACAAAACAGTTACTTTAATTATTTCTGATTTAAGCACAGTAAACAAACACACTTTTCATCTTAAATTTTGTGAAAGTATTAAAGAGGAAGAAACCAATACATCAAGACAGTCCTTGCTACCAGTATTGAGAACAATTTGATTAAAAGCTACAGGATATTTTATTTTCTCTGAGAGCAAACATTTTACCTATGAGTTAACATGAAATTGGATATCTACAATCTAGGTTGATGTTGATAAGAGCAGCAGAGCAGACAAATACTCGTGTTATAAGTTCAGACATTCCTCTTCTTCTTTCACAACCTCCAGACATGCATAAAGTGATCACTATAATTTATATGTTCCAAGAAAATTCCAAAGAAATACTAATATAAGTAGTATGCTGTTATTTATAATATGTCTATATATAAATATACATATTGTGCTGGAAGCAAATATTTACTAAGACCCAATAGCTGCCTCTGCATGTGTGGATTAGTGTCTGGAATGAGAACAGAAAATGTCTCTTAATTCCTGCACTGAGATTTACTGCATTTTGATAAAAAATTAATAATAATACTCAGAAAAACACTGCAGTTTCTCTTTCTATGAACAGTAGGGGATAGAATATTTTAGAAAAGAATATTCTTTTTAATATACATAACGAAATGGAAAAGAAGCAGGAAATACATGACTTTGCATCCCAGTAGTGACTTTCAAACGCATTTTAACATAAATTAATATAGCCAAAAAGGCATGACCAAAAATAAAAATAAGGGATTTTTTTTGTGCCTCATAAATCTATTAATCAATTAAATTAATTGAAAAAATATTCAAGGAAATCTGGGTAACACATTTCCATCAAATACTGACAATGTGAGAGGATTTTTTAGGTGGAAATATATCATTATGTTGATTTCCAGAAATTATTGTATAGACCTGAAGATTTAATACATTGTTGTCAAAGTGAATTTTGATATTATAATTAATTATTGTTTCACTTGGTGTGGAGAATTTTTTTCAGAAAATAATCAAAGGAATACAAGCATACATAGTTATCTCTTATATCAACATGTATTTGAAATAAGATAAACATAATTTAAAAATGTTCTGCCACTCCTGCAACTGTTTTTTTTTTGGCACAGCATTATAATTTTTAGTTCACACAAATCCATAATAGTTTTGCAATTGGCATCTACATATGTAACTATAAATTTTCACTGCTTGGAAGTAACCTATCTTGCCCAGAGAAACAAAAGCTCCTGTTTGTGAACAATTAATCAGCTTTACACTGATATTGACAAGGTTTTGCCTATTCCCTTCAAGACATCTGCTTACTGGTTCTCAGTTCTCCCTTGATGTTAGGGAAAATATGCACTTCTGATGCTATACTACTTTTTTCTTTATCTTCATGAATGTTTCTGATAAAGAATTTTGGGTACCCATATCCCATAATTCTAGTTCATTCTACAAAAATGATACTAGTAGTTTATGCACTGAACTTTAAATATAGTTTTGGTTTTTTCCCCTTCATTTCAGTGTTTGACTTCCTTGTTTTGGTTTCCTTTTTTTGCTATTTAGAAATATAAAATACTCAGTAGTTTGGGACTTTGCTTATTTCTTCATTTTTTATTCTAATCCTGTTTCTGCGGCACAGGTCTCATAGAGTTAATAGCTTTGACCACATTAGTCAAATTTTTTCACTTCTGAAGTGCTTCCTTCAAACCTAAGCTAAACGTTGAGAGGTGATATACTAACAACTCTTTGTGAATCAAACAGATTCATAATTTCAACATGAGTAGCCTTGATGGACTTTTGGTGATTCTTGTAAAAATTACATATTTTCTGATTTCTTAGGAACAGAGTCTAATGAGCTACAGCTTTGCAGCAGTACATTGTGTCATCTATGTCTTCAGACCAGTTACTCTGCTTGTGGAATTATCAATTTCATGTTTCAGATAGCTGTACAATTTTTAGGGTCTTCTAAAAGTAGATGATTCTTTTTTTTCTAGCTTTTTATCAGAGAAAAGTTGCTAAATATATTTGTGAATTACCAAATCATCATAAGCAGTTTGGTTAATATTATAGTAGGAAAATAATCTTCATGTCATGGTTTAGGAATGGTATAACTCAATTTAATGCTCCCACTGAGACTCTCCAAACCATGTGCAGCTCCCTCAATCCCCAACCTGTTCCTTCCCTGTGGTGGGATGGAGAGGACAATCAGAGGTGCAGGAGGCCTCAGGATCATGGGTTGAGATAGGAACAATTTACTGGGAACAGAAAGGTAACAAAATGAACAGTGATTCGCATGCAAAATGTGCACCACAGAGCAGCCATGCTACCCTGACTGGAAGAGAATCCTTTCCCTCTGCCCCTGGCAATGCTGAGAGGTATTACTGATTAGGTCCTAGACATGCCATCTTCTGGTTACTGCTGGAACCAGGACACTTGGGAATAAAAAAAAAATTCTTAGTTATAACAATGAACCAGATTAATTTGATTAAAAGTCTTCATAGCTTTACTTATATCCAGGACCTTCTCATCTTTCAAACCTTCAGCTATGCAATAAGTACACTGCAAACATTCTGGAACCTTTTTACTAAAACAAGTCAATTTCTTCTCATGATACAGTATTCTTTGGGTATGTAGGGTAGATTTCCTCATGTACCTCTATGAATATGCCTATGTATGTCTGAACTGCTCAAACCCCATGCAATGGTCAGTTAATCCATGTGACAGCCATTCATTCTATAAGAGATTGCATCTCATTTTGTGATGCCTCTCACTCTATCAGAGAGTGAGAAAAAATTTGCAGAGAAAATTTGTGTAATTGCCATAGAATAAAAATAGCTAAATTTGGTGAGATGGAGCCAATATTTGAAGAAAGCTAACTATTATAGTCAAACCCAATGGAAAAACTGTCATCAATGCAGCTTCAACTATTGGCAGACATTCAGCCTCTATCTAAATCCATGTCTCGAGTAATGTTTATACTTTGGTTATCAGACAAAACCTATATCCATTCAAATCCTCTGGGCTGAAAGAGATTCTAGACTCTGGACCCTTACAGAATACTGATACTTGAAAATCAGTCTGAAATTCATTCAGTGTTAATCTTCCTTAGGATTAAGCTCTTCCCTCTGCAGAACTTCTGGCCCAATATCAATTCAGTAAGACATTTCTTTACTTTTCACAGAATTGTAGAAAAATCTAGGCTGGAAGGGACCTCCGGAGGTCAGCTAGTCAATACTCTACTCCAAACAAGCCATTTAAATCAATCAGCTCATAAATAAGCATCCACATTCTCCATTTATTTTTGCTCTGACTCACACTGTAAAAGTTTCAAGAGAAATCAAAGCTAAACAAAGCCTTTGGAATCTGTACAGATTACATTTATAACAAAGCCGTTAGGTTGCTATGCATAATAATCAATGCCTTCTGCATTCAAGGAAGTCTAAGCTTCAGTAAGTTTCAGTTCCTATAAGAGAAAGTTTCTGACCTTCCTCCTCCAGTTAAACTGTATGTTTCTTGTGGTCTTCTTTGTTGGAAAGGGCTGCCATGGAAGGCTGTCTGTCACCCTGTCCTACATATCTGCTACCCATTCTTGAATGAAGTTATTCACTGTCCTGCTATGCCCACTCCTGGAGGTAGGCAGCAGCTGCTTGTCACAGAGGCATTAAGAGTCAGTGCCTTCTGTAATACCACATTTTCTCCACAGAAAAGGCATATTCTGTTTTGATGACTCCTGGAGGTCTTTATTCATTTTACCAGACATCACCTATTCTTAGTTTTACTCTGTACTGAAAGTTCTATCATAAAGGATACTTCACAAAACTAAAAAGAACCTACAGGCTTACACATACCCCAGACCATCATGATTTTATTTTCCTTTCGGTAACCCAACCCAAATATTGGAAAGTTTTAGGATTAACAACAGTATTTCAAAACAGGAGAAAATGGTCCCTTGGAAATTTGATTTTCAAATTTTGCTTTAAAGATTCATTTTGCTCAGTAGTTTGTGAGATAGCACCTTTCAGAACATAGAAATGCACTACTCTGACACCTGCTTTCTGCAGAAAGTTTCTGGATTTTTAGCATTATTATCCTTTTCTGTGTGCTTTGTTAAATAAATAGCTTTTATCTCTTTTACTTTCCTCCAAAGAAAAATAATTTTTTTCCCTGAACCTGGTAGGGAGAGGAGTGGTGGCAACCTGCTTTTCCCTCACCGGATATTTTCTTCCAAATTTGGCCAAACATTGTCTAAAAGCAAAAGTCTAAGAAAGGGAGGTTAAATGCATTTCAGAAACAGAGAATCAGAGACCATTTTTAAATGACTGATATCCTGAGTTAAAAACATCATGTTTTGCATTTTTAAAATGTAAAATGCTTGAAGAATATCAGAGGTATATAAAAATATGGAAAGTTATGTTTTCTACTTAATTATCTAGTCAGTCTTTGTTTAGATACCCATGACACTATTTTAAGAAGAGAAATTTGATATGGACTTCAAATTGCTGTCCTGCATCTGCTCAAGACTAAGACTTTATGAGTAAAAATGGCTAGAAAAAAGAATGAATTATGAAAAGGATATATTTTTAAAATTATTCCTGCTCAAGGGTCTACTACAACAGAAGTGCAACAGAGGCCAGTGTTCTGATTCAAACTACTTTATAAGAGCTATTAAATTTACTGCTGAGTCTATAGCAAACCTGATCAGGTTTTACTGGAAAAGTTTTCCCAGTAGGGTGTTCATCCATCCATTCATCACCCTTTATGTAGATATAGGTAAATCATTCGTGGGCATGCAGTGAGGAAGTTCTTGGTCAAGTGTGTTATTAATTTCACCATCCCATTTTAACTGTACACAACTCAAAACTACTGATATCACTTCAGCTTTTTTTATGTCATTCAGTTATTTCACTAGAATTCATATGATCATATATTTCGTGTAAGAAAAGGATTATAAAATATCAGTCAAGTACATTTTTGTTTTTCTTCTTTTTCTTTCTTTTTTCAAATCTCTTTCCAGAGAAGCGTGTTTGTTTAAGAAAAGGATTATGGTAGGGGGACATTAAAAAGTGAAAAGAAGATTTATTTAAATTCTCCTAATATGTGGAATTATAATGTACATATTTCAGTGTAAATAATGAAATTCACTTGAAAACATGCTGATACATTTCTATATTTAAAGAAGTCACTCTAAACCTTTCTTGAAATTCATATTTTGCACTAGGTTTTTATTTATTGGGATGTCAAAATTTCTTTACTTTGTTCCCTTCTGGTCTCTTGTGATGTTCTTTTTCCAGCTTACAGTTCAATTTTACATCAGGACATTTTTCACAAAAGCAAAGTTCTGTGTCATCTTTTGAGACTTCACATTTGACTTCATTGGCAATACAGTGAATTGTCCAAACTGTCATACTGTGGCAATGACAAGAGGAATAAAATCTCTTCCTTTCTGACTCTTTCTGAGATGAAACTTCCATTCCCTAAGCTCTCTTCGTGCTGTGCAGCACTTGATACATTCGTGCTTTATCACTCTTGTCTGTTCCTTTTCGTAGAGAAACCATTGTCCTTGTTAGACATTTGCTTCTTTTGGAACATCATTCTCATGCAGGCATGATTATAATAAAATAAAAAAGGCTCTTTGGTTCCTGTCAGTTTGGGGGAGTGTCTAATAATCTTCATCCCAATTCTATGAAAAGTTGAACAAAAGAAGTAGTGAAAATAAGTTTTACCTGTATATAGAGATGTTCTGCTTGCTAACTAGCTTACTTTTTCTACTCATTGCTATTGTTGATGCTGGAGAGTATCAGAAGTATTGTTTGTTTATTAAAAAGTTATTAATTTAAACTCTACTTGTAAATACATGACTCTATTTCTGTATCTAAATTAGATTCCCCCCTTTTCATCATTAAGGTGAAGATTACATTTTATATTTAAGCACAGATTTATCTAGATCAGAACCAATGCTACTGCTTGTCTCCATAAACTGTCAGGTTTAGGGTCTTTCAATGGGGTTCAAGTGTTCATCCTGATTCCTAGATAAAAGATCCTTGGCAAAATCACAGAATGCTTGGTTATTTTGCTTGAGGAAGTAACAGCAACAATCTTTAAGCTCAGTTAAAGCTTTGCAGAGTGGAAAGAGAACTTCCAGGCAATCTCATTTCCTTGCCTATGCCACAGGCAGTAAGAAGTGTAAATGGGGCACTCAGCAAATAATCTAGTGAGCATTTAAACTAATTAAAATGTGATGAACACTGTTTAGAAGATCTCAATTTATAATTTATATTGCAGTAAAAGTGAAGAATATTAAAATTGTTTTTCTAAGAGTAGCTTCACAGGTCTCACAGTGGTGAATTTCCTCTTTGTCTAACAACTACATTTTTTTTTGAATGTTATCTGGGCACAATTGAAAAGAAATGCTGTGTAAGAGCTGTGTCATCACAGAGTACAGACTGAAAGTCTGCTTGGAAAATGTGGATTTTTGGAAACCTTGGAATATTTCCTTCGTTGAGGGGAAAAAGGTCAGAGGTTGATTAGAAAAACTGCTTACTTATATCCCTGAAAACCCTTAAACTGCATGAATTACTCAGTCTTGTAATATGAGAACTCCAGGAGACAGTACTGGATAGAACATAATCTACACAGGAAACACATTCAAAGAATGAAAGCTCTTTCACATTTGTTTGTCCTTTATGCCTTCATTCTTCAATTTCCAACCCTTATAAACCTTCATTTCTCTTTTTTAAGGGAAACCATAATGCTTTCTGGGAAAAAAAAAGCTTAACAAATAGAGATCAATGATAAATTCACTTAGGTTAGAGCCTTGAAAGCATCACCTGGTCTGGAAACACTGGGCAATATGCCTGTGAACATTCAAAGGAGTCATACTTTGTCAGGATCCCAGTTCAAGAAATTTAAAAATGTATAGTAGAGCATAAATGGCTACCAACTAAACCCCACAAGTTTGGGATGTTTTTAAAATAGGCTAGTTATTTATTTTGCAGAAGAAAGGAAATATACCTTGGGGGAGGAATAGAGAAAGGGAAAGAGAAAGGGAAAGAGAAAGAGAAAGGGAAAGGGGAAGGGGAAGGGGAAAGGGAAGGGGAAGGGAATCTGTACATCTTGAATATCTTATATTTGACTTTACTTCAGAAGAAGCTTACCCTTCAGTAAGCTTCAGTGCAGCCAGTGTTGCTGAGAATCAGAGCTGAGATGCCCAGAAAAAGTTTTAAAATATATTTCTCCATCTCTGGATGGATGCTTTGGTTACTTTTTCCTGCTGTCATATGTTCACCTGTCCATATTTGATCAAAGAAAGATGGATCACGTTTAAAATCAAAATGCAGTTTTTCCCCCATTAAGTCAACAATCTGAAGCCAATAAGCCTGCTGCTAACCTGTCACTTCTGTCACTTTCCTGACTCCTTATTCCCTTGTTAACCTTTTATACTGTCTTACTTTAATGAAATTACCTCCCTCCAAAACTATTTGCTCTCATTCACATTGTTAAATCATATTAATCCTTTTGCATACAGCTTCATATCATGCTATTCCAGGAGCCACCTTTCTCAGCTTATTCAAGGCCTCTAATTCACCTATTTTCTGAATGTTGTGACATCAAACTCAAACAGCAGTGAATGTGTTCTGAGTGTGGTTGCTTCTTAGCTGTCATGGCATTCATTTCTGTAGAGAAACAGACTAGACAAGCATGCAATTTTAAATACTTTTGAGATTATTATAAAATACATGATGCATTTAAAGAATTGAAGAAATGTTGGTTTTGTGCTAGTTCTGAATACCTGTCTCTGATGAATTTAAATAACTTTAATAGTACTTTTTTCTGTAAGTCAGAAATTATTTTTAAAAAATCTGTTTGTAACTTTTGGGCTAACATCAATTTTCTGTGCTCCAGTAATTTTTATTATTACCTAAAACATTTATTTTGTCTTTTATTTCCTATAAATTTATTACTCTTTCATTTTTCTCCTGCAAAGTAATTCTTTGCAACTTGTAAACTGAAACTTTGCAAAATTTATGAAGCTTTTTTTATTGCAAAAGTTTACCAAAAAAAAAAAAAAAAAAAAAAAGAAAC
>VXAC01006543.1:24293-37241 GCA_013399225.1 Rhipidura dahli | reverse complement strand
AAAAAAAAAAAAAAGGAACTAAACCAATGCATTGCTCTGAGGACTGTACTCAAGACCCCAGATTTTGGAAGTATATTTGGTCTTCTGCATCTGATGGATCCCACTTATTAAGAAAAACAGTGAACACCAACAGCATTGATTTTCATCACTTCCACTGTGTTAGTACCACCATAGACACTAAAATGTGGCTTCTCAGAAACATTTTATCCTTCAGTGAAGGCATTACTTGATTTCCTGAACACAGTAAACCTTTCCGTGTCTGTAGGATGGGGCTGGCATGGGTATATTCTGTTGCTTCATCTCACTCTAGTTCCTTCTTGCTTTTCCTTTTGCATCTTTGAACTCTAGGACTATTTATGAAGGGGTTAGAATTAGGAAGGTTAGCCTATCTTTCTTTCTTTCCTTCTCTCTTTCTTTCTTCCTTTTTTTCTCATATGCCCTGTCCTTCTATCACTGCCAATTAAACATGCAGCTTTTCTTCACAATGATTCCTCATGCCTTGTAAGGCACAGTTAAGTGCTTTAAGATAGAAGAAAAAAAGTCATTTAGGTTGGCAGTTTAACAGTTGAAAGAAACAAGCAGTGGGCTAACAGACTAGTTTGATCTCTGACCTGGTGAAATAGATAACTGAGCTTTGGCCATCTAATTTACAGGAGAAGAACTTAGGGCTGGTTAGTGACACTAGAGGGCATTGATTAGAAATTCCTGCTTATAGCAGTAGCTGTCAGTTATCTAAACACTTAAAGAGCATAATTAGTATTGTATGATTATCAGATGCTATATTCAGTTCTAAGCTACATCAGCATTAAAAAAAAAAAACAAACATCTGTACCGAACAGAAAAATTTGAAGTTCACTGTCTCAACTATTGTCTCATAAGCCATAGAAGTTTAGGTTGAAAAGAAGCTCTGGGCATCCAGTAGTCCTACCCCACACCCTGCTCAGAGCAAGGGACAACTTTGAAATTACATCGAATTTCAAAGTCAGATAATAGTGTTTAGGAGTACTTAAGCCAACTGTTAATATCTCCATGAATAAAGATTACATAAACTCACTGAGAAACTCACTCTAATATTTGGTTATCCTTATGCTAAAATTAATATTTTTAATATCTGATTGGAATTTGCCTTGTTCCAGCTCAGAGTCATTGCTTCATGAACTTTCATTGTGAACTTCTAAGAAAAATCTGGATCTATCTTCTCTATATCATAGCATAAGGCAGTCAGAAGGTCCTTTGTCTAAAGACTCTTGTGATGTGCTCCAGGTCTTCCTTGGTGGAATTGTTGGTCTCACATAGACAGCAAAGAGTATCAGTTTGAAAAACAGATAAATCTTGGCAACGCC
Source organism: Rhipidura dahli (assembly GCA_013399225.1). Taxonomy (NCBI): domain Eukaryota; kingdom Metazoa; phylum Chordata; class Aves; order Passeriformes; family Rhipiduridae; genus Rhipidura; species Rhipidura dahli. Next base: position 35,898 of record VXAC01006543.1, on the reverse strand, counting down.
TCTGCAAGCAATTTGCACCTGAACTCCTGACATGCAATAAACCTCCAAAGACAGATAATGTGGTTGACTGCTGGATGTCTCAGTCCACTGTCTTCCATTGTTTCCTGTGCATGATGAAAGGTGGATCAGGCTCAAGCAGCTGATTTTTTTTCCTGAGGAAATTCATTCCTTTTCAGCTGTTCCCAGAAGCCTAGACCTCCATTGTTAGTGCACACCTGGAAGTGAAGCAGGACCTTACTCCTCATGCCAATTTTGGAGTCATTCATCCCCAAGAAGTGTTTGAGTGCAGCCTCTAACTATTCTTTTCTGCGTGCAATATGGTTTTCAGGTTTTTTTTTCCCTCGCCAAGGCCCACTCCAAAGAATCTTTTCATTTTCTGTTTTCTCTCTCTTCTGTTACGGTGCCTGCTTGCTTACAACCATTGTACCACCACCCAATGGCTCAGGGCCTAGGCAGAGGCATATCCCTTGTGAAGCTACTCCTGGGACTCCAGTTGGCACTTGGGAGTGAGCGCTCTGAAACATCATCACTTTCCCATGGTGATAAGGCAGACCAGAGGTCCCATGATCCCAGAGGTCCTATCAACCCTTAGACAGAGCTCACATCCCCTCTTAACCCCGCTACCAAATCACTCTGCTATTCTCCTTGCTGCTGCTGCTCAACAGGTGTTCAGGCACCTCCCATCATGGCTTCTAGAGAGCCCATCTTCCCCCAGTTTGACACATTTCAGCTGTTTTCAAAGATATACGCACTTCTTCATGAGGAAATAGCAGAGGCCTGTCTTCCTTTTCTGTCTTCAACAAATACAAGTTACTGTTTCTCAGCTGCTGCTACAGAAACATGATAGTCAGCTCAAGCTTTGAATTTTCAAACCCTTAAAATGAATAATCTCATCTTTGCTCTGATGCCAGAAAACTTCATGACTGTAAAATGAAAGTGTATAGGCCAACCAAACTGGCTGAAATCCCATCTCAACTATCCAAATTCCTCCAGAATTAAATGAGCATTAGGCATTCACAGTTCTCACTCAGTAGTATTTATCCATTCAAAATAACAATAAAACAAAAGATTCTTGGCCTATTTCTTTCAGCCTGTGTTGCACAATCCCTCCTGCATTTATCTTTTATATTTCCCTTGCACTCCAGGCAATCATCTTCTCCCTTATACCCCTCAGAGCATCACGAGTGTGGTAGTAGTTTCCATAAGAATTGCATTTCCCACATATGTCTTAGAGCATTATCTTTTTATCTATACTAATACTGTACTTTAAAATAACTTAGTTATAGTATTCTAATTGGGGTAAGGGTTTCTCCTGTGCTGAGATTCACAAAGTAGTAAGGAAGAAGTAGAATGCAATAAAGCAGTTCTTACCTCTTTGGACTTTTCCCCTGCTTAGACAACACTCTTGCTTGGCAGCTCTCATGAGCTGGACAATCATAGGGAAAGCAACTGCTATGTGGTTCCTTTGCAAGGCTGCCCTCGCTCAGAGCACACAGTGACAAAGATGCTTTATCAGGTATGAACTCCTCTGGACTATGTGAGCAGCAGATTCAAGAAATACGTTTCATTCTTTTATCTAAAATCATTAATTTTAATGATTTTTAATTTAATTTTAATTTTAATAATTAATTTTAATAGTCACATTTAGAGTGTGAAAACATTGGCAGGAATCCTCACATGTCCCTGCACTGGTGCACTTAATTTAAGAATTCTAAAGTATATTCTCAATTTCAACTCAGACGAATAAGCAGAAATGGGTTCATTATCAAATATACACACATACACATATATGTGTATACATGTATATTTATACACACAGACATTAGGCCAGACACAAAGTATGCACTCCATAAGGTACACATCATGTTGATAAATTTAAGCACATTTTGAAAGTGCTTGTGAAATTTATATTTCAATTGACTCTGCCATAAAGTCATTTATACACAGAAAGTCAGACCGCTGCATGCTGTTTTACATCTTCTGTTCAAAGATGTGTTTTAATTATATTTTGCATATTTTTTAAAAAAATCATTATTCTGTATTCATCATTATCAGAAGATATATCAGAAATGCTGTAGCATTTAATGAGTCAACATTTTCTTAACGTATCTCCACTGATATATGGGGTTTTCTTTGCATTTTAACAGTAATTGTGTTATTGTCTGAAGTGTTTTTTTAATTATGTCAGAACACAAGACTGATGTATCTGATACAAGTTGACAAATGTTATTTACATCTCAGAAATCGGTATTAAATGTGTTTCAATAGTTTGTTTTGATGAACATGGAAGCAGTGCATTGCAAAATAGTACATTGTCATGATTAAGGGCCAAAACAAATCCTATCCTAAGCATATGGTTACATTTTAAAAATCAGCAGATCCAACAGGGGAAACTCTTGTTGCTAATGGAAAATGTATGAGTTCTCGTGGACCATTCCTAAATTTTCCCCGGTTTCCAAAACATCTGAAGAATCCCATGCAATGTAAAATAATAATAACCACAATCGCAATAGAAAGCAGAAAGGTGTAGTTGTAAGATGCTGTTTTCAAGTTTCAACCACAATCGCAATAGAAAGCAGAAAGGTGTAGTTGTAAGATGCTGTTTTCAAGTTTCAGAGTTCTTTGTCGTACAACCAAGCACACAAATTAGTGCAAATCAGTTCTGCTCAAGACTTCACAGAGTATTTTGATCTATTTTTCTTTCCATATATTTTGTTTGCCCTGTTCTGGCAGACATGAGTGATATTTTGCAATCTTGCCTAAATACAGCAGTGATCGGTTTCTAACAGTCACTTTTACCATCCACCATATTAATATAATACAGAATTTTGTTATATTCAGTAGCTGGAAAAGTGTTACCTGTCTGAATTTTCTTTTCTACTCAAGGTTGATCAAAGGATAAAGAAAGGTCTCTTTCATCTAGAGTTAGGCCCAATAATTTAAACTGATGGATTTAACTTTGTATTCTGGGTGTAAGGATAAATATCTCTGAATACTTCATTGTATAGGATTTCTTAATTGCATTGTGAGTGTGTTATGTACTGTTCACTTCTTTTTTATTTTTACTGTATGTTGCATCAATACCTCAGATATTTGTTGTTCTGTAGTTCCTACAAGATGGTGATCCTCCTTCCCAATATTAGGCAGGATTATTCAGCACCCTGGGAATTCCCAGAATGCCAATTATCTTGAACTTCTAACCACTTCACCTGACATCAATCTGTTATACAGTGAACATAATTTCTTATTCTTTTATAAAACTAGAAATTAAAATTGCAACTCTTTTCCTAGAAGTCTTTTTCTAGTTTTACTCTTTCATTTGTTCATTTAAATCCTAAGTGACATACTCTATTATGTCAAGCAAGTCACATCACAGTTTGTTACATCACATTACAATAGCTAATGCATTTTGGCAGGTGTAACCCTTTGGGCCCATCAGTCACTGAACTATGTTCTTTATAAACTTCTTTATCATTCCATCCATAGTATGCCTCTTTTTGTAATGAATGCAAAACAGTGTGTGGCCAAGAAGTAAGCACACTGAAAAGAGGACAAACAGTAAGTGACTGAAAAACTTTTGGAATAATTGAAGAGGTTTTTCTGAAGGAGAATGCATTTCCACAATAAAATTGTTAAAATTTTGATAGCTCCAGTGATTTCTATATTCTATCATATTTCAAACACTCAATTGAATGACCAAATTATATTTGGAACAATTTAGATTTAACATTTTGGTGTTGAATATTTCAAGTGAAATTTTTAAATGGAAGCATGGCTTCAGACATAGAGGGAATCAAAGTCAGAGCCATTGTATTCTTCCACTTAGCGTTAAAGGTGATGCATAAAAATAAACAATCTTTCTTCACATATGTACAGAGACTGCACAGTTGTTTATAAATGATAGCCACAAAGACTGAGATTTTAACTGTCACCTGCCACTCAAAACAGATACTTAAATACTTCCTCAGACTTTTAATACTCATATAAAAGGTTTTGTTGTATTTCAGAATTTCTAAGGAACAGGAAGAAAGTTAAAATTTTGGTGGCACTTTAAAGGTGGGTGATAGTGGTCAGAGCCACATTAACAGAAAGACTGATGGCCGTGGGTTTGACCCCATACAGCAACTATGCACTCACCAACTACTTGTTCACTCTTGCCCAGCAGGATGGTGGAGAGGCTTGTAAGGGCAAAGGAAGAAATCCTTCTGGATCAAGATACAATTGAATAAATGAAGGGTAAAAAACATTAAAATATTGCTATGAAGATCATCCCTCACCACTTCCCTCTAGCAGACTGGTTTTCAGTCAGTCCCCAAACACAGACTACTTTGGAAAAATTACAACCCTGCCTCGTTCTGTAGCTGAGAATGCTGTCATAATGTGTGGAATATCCCTTTAGTCACTTCAAATCAGCTGTCCTGTCTGTAGCCTCTCCAAATCTCTTGTCTGCTCCCAGCCTATTCATGTGCAGTGGCAAAGTGAGAAACAGCAAATGTCTTGATGCTGTGCAAGCAGTGTTTAGCAACAGTGATGTTATAAGAATAGATCTAATAACCACCACCAAATTGGCTTCTATGAAGAAAATTATCTCTATTCCAATCAGCTCCAGTACATTACTGGAACAGTGTTCAACCAGTATAAAATAATAAAGCATATTCTCATCAATACAATCCTATCATCTAAAAAAGTGCCTCAGGAGACAGCAGATATGTTTCTCATCAAAACATCAGGTACCCTCAGTTTGAAGTAGGGGTAACTGAAGAAGGACACTGATAAAGGCCTATATATATCAAGAAAACAGCATACTTTTAATATATCCAGATAAATGCAAAGTCACAAAATAGGGACCAAGAATATTAATAATGACTAATGAATCCGCAATAGATTAGCGAACCAAAAGTAAGCAAAAAAAATCAGAATTATAATCAGTGGGACTTAAATAATCTTTCTCTATTTAAACAGGTGAAAATGAAGTAAGAAAATATTTTGTATAGTCATCGATGTGGATTCCCACAGTTCAGGAAACAAATGGATTCACTTGAATAGGTTTAAAGAAGACATACTGGATGCTTAATCAAAGGACCGAAATGCTCATCCTTTTTCCCTGATTACAGAGAAGGTATAGGGAAGTTCTAATTGTGGATTAGAGCTGCCTGCAACATTCCAGGTAACTGTGCAGGTATAAGAGCTGAATAACTGTTCTTGCACCAAATGTCAAAATGGAAGTTTTATGTTATTAACCTCTTGAAATTTTAAGTGAATCTCAATTTTAAAATCATCTTCTCAGAAATGCAAATAGGCATAATTTTCATCAATCCAGACCTGGTTTGGGATTAAAATGCTGACTAAAGAATTTTAGAGTAGGATTTGCAAGACTGTAAACAAACATTTGTATTCACTATGACATACTAACACAGGCAGAATAATATGGAGACTCTGCCAAAATCCTTGTTGGATGCAGTCTGGAACCATGTACTGCAGTGCAACATCTTATAAATTTTGCATGTGTTTGGAGAGCAAATATTTGGCTAGCCCTATGCTCTGCACTAGAAAATGGCTATTAATTTTCATACCACATTGTTTTTCTAGATATCACAATTAACCTTTCCTATTTTTTAAAGTTTTTCTTCCACAGTAAATGATGCAGTGCAGTATGATTGGCTCCAACTGACACAGTATATCTGTTTGCAACCCACCAGCTGCAAATATATATGTAAAGTAATGCATTTGTGTAAAATATGGGTTGGTGGGCACCTGGCAGGCAGACAAGTTTAATTCACAACAGTCCATGTCTTCACCACTGATCTTGTATTAGTCGGGGCCACAGATTTCATCAAGCTAAGCTTTACATTTCAAAGTAGCCAAGAGCTTTGAGAAGTAAAGGAAGCAAAAGGTCAAACAGCCTCCAGAGAATTTTTCAGTTTTTTGTTTTTTTAATGCAACCCTCTGGATTGGCTGAAAAATTATGGAATGATTCTGCTAATTTATGTCAACCTATTGTCTATAAGCACTCTATAAGAAATTTGACTATCTGTCCAACTAGGTTTTTAAATGTTTTAATATAAAAAATTGAACATTTCTCTTGATATCTCACTTTTCCTTTTCCTCATATATTTACAGTTAAGTATCTTTATACAGATATTTCCAAGAGTTCTTCCTAACCTCATACTAAAGATTAAAAGGCAAATTCATTATATTTGACTTGAATAAAACTTTGACCAAATTACTTGAAATACAAAACTTCCATACAGATTTGACTTATTTTGATATTCACATAGCTCTCAGTAAATGAATTGACTGTACAATTATTCTAATGCTAATGTACTAAGAATTTTCTTTTCACCTTAGCTCTTTCACTGATTTTCTAAAAAATGTTTTTAATCTTCAACTGTTTTTGACTGTTTTTGAAGAGTACCTTTCTCTACCATGTTCATGAAGAAATAGTATACGGTCACATTTGATCCATTGTCTTTTTAAAGTCAGAGAAACCACTTCACTTGTCCATATCTACATCTGTAGCCATTATCTGTTATCAGAAAAAAGAAAAAAATGAAGTAGCTGAAGGAGTAGGGAAAAAAGTAAAATCAAATCAAATCTAGACATGAACTAGACAAATAGTACAATAAAATGTAATAAATGAGGAGCTCTAATAGTTGCACAATTGAAAATCTGGAGATTTCAGTGACTGCTGGGCACCTTCTCTGACATAATATCAGAACTGAGATTAAAACCCTTTTAGGTGAATGTTCAAAAAACAGCTATCACCAAAGCAGTTATATCAGATATATAGAAATTTACATAAGTGAAGAGAAAAACCAAGGTGCAATTTGAAATAAATGAAAAGATATCTTTTCAACAGAGAATCTCACAAAATACTTCTCTTCCTCTAATAATCTCATTTAGTACTAATAGCTTTCTAAAGATATTATAACAGAAACAGCTGCTGTTTTTCAGGTTTAATTTTAAATACTTTTTCCAAAACTACAAAATAAACCCAAATATTTGTTTTACTATTTTGAAAATATGGCTTACTCTACTACAATTTTAATTCAGGTGTGATAAAAATTGTAGTCAAAACCTGGGGTTACCTGTACTGACAGCAGACATGTAATCTCCATTAAAGCCATTGTGGGTATGGACTGCATTCACCTGAAACTGAAGATTTCTCTGCATGTCTTTAGGATGCCAGGTTAATGCTTATGGTATAACTCAGCATCTTCATTACTTTTAGTTTAAAATTTTGTTATAATTCTGGATATTCAGTGGAACAAAGATCTTCTATTTCTATAATTAACACAGTATCTTTTTCAACAAAAAAATCTCCAGATATTACTGCAGTATAGATAAAAATAAAAGAAAGCACTGAGATAAAAAAACAAAGAAACATTAGCACTTTGCACTTCTATGTAGTTAGTCTTTTAATACTTGGTCATTACATATCTTAACTTATGATTCCTTAAGTACATTTAACATTAAGAATTTGATTTTGCAGGGGTTTATGCATAACTTGTCAATATATTATTGACAAATAAGGCTCGAAGACTAAAACAACTTCCTTTCAGAAATTCACAAGCTTTGTACAATGCATTAGATTCAGGAATTTACAGCTCAAGTTCATCTCTAATTAAAACACTGATATCAGCGAGTGAAGATATTTGATACATTACTTCCTCTGTACTTTAAAATTATTTAAGTAGCACTTGAGATTTGTAGTTCTAACTTTGTGGATGATCTCTTTTAGAATATCTTTCCAATGTGCAGAGATGCCAATATGCCAATGGCTTATTCTTAGAGCCAGTTATGGCAACTACTTTCTAGGTGTCCTTACTTCCTAAGGAGCAGGAAAAAGCCACTCAACATCCACATTTGATATAAACAAGGAGGCTACAAAAAGAGAAAAACAATAGAACCTTATCTGTGATGTTTATATCAAATTACACGAGGAAGGTATAAATGAGGATAATATTGTGCACCTGGAAATAAAATCATACACTAAAATAATATTTCTTTAAAATTAAAATATTAAAATAATAATACTTTATTAAGGCTCCTTAAACTTCGGTATTTCCAAAATTTAAGCAAGAAATTGTTTTAAGTTTTGCAGAACTTAGTTCTGTCCCTTCTGCTGGAAATATTAAAAGTATTTTGTTTCCAGTGAAAGATTTGTGTGCTGGAAGTCAAACATAGGGTACCTGTAAAATATGTTAGTTAGCAAACTCCTGAAAAATGTATTCTGAAAACTTTACCATTTTTTTTCAGTGGTTTGCACACTTTTCAAGGTATGCATGAGGCTGTTTAAAATGGCTGAATTCATCTCCAGAGAGGCATCAATGAAAGGACTGAGTTACTTTAAACTTTATTGAAAAATACAATTTAGGATAAGCATCTTGAGCAGTAAATATGTGTCTACTGTTAAACAGAAGACACCAATCAACAACAGCACATCTGAATTTTCTGCAAAAATCAAATAGGAATCTATTCCTTGCTCTACACATTCATGTTCTCATGTTTTATTAAGGAAAATCACGACATTTTTCCCCCAGAAATTGCTTCCACAATAACACTAAGTTCCAGAATTTATTTTATCAAAACACAGTGGTATATACTAACATACTTTATCTTTTATTCACATTCTGAATGTCAAGAATAAAATACTTTGTTGGTTTTCTTAATCAAATTTTTCAACTTATTTCAAGTGTGATTCTGTTGCACTGTTGATGGTCAAATTTTGAAAACAACAAACATATGTAAAAATGGAGCAACATAAGAATTGAAAACTCTTTGCCTAAACTTTGGCCATGTTTTCTTTACAGCTAGAGCACATTTCTTCAAAGTCATATTTCAGCAATGGTATCCCCAGGTAGCCACCTTCCTTTCCAATTTCTACTGATATTTTGATCCTGGGAAAAATCATGACACTCGTATTTGTGGATTGATATAAAATGCTGTGAAGCTGATGACTTCAGCTATTTTTTTACATTGTGGCTCCCATTGAGTGAGTAATGAGAATGGCAGAGCAAGAAGGTGAACATAACCAAGACTGGATTTTTCAGAGTAGTTTTGCTGTAGGCCAGAATTATAAATGGGAGACTTTCAGAAGAGTGACTTTCATATACTTTGGGTAAACAAATGACCAGCTCTTCTCCCACCCTGTGTTTGCCTCTCTCCAAATTTCATTCTTTCTGGTTTTTCTCTTGAAGCTGTATTATTACTTTTCAATTCTTCTCTGTCGTCCATTTCTGTTTCTTCAAATTAAATAGTTTTTATTCTGTAAACCTGTTTCCTCAAAATGCATCTTTCTTTGCATGCTCCTCCAGGGTCCTCTGTTTAGTCATGCTTTTTTCTCTTCTACCCTCTCATTTTCACTGCTGCCCTGGTGCTTTTTTGTCTTTCTCCATTCACTCCCTTCTCTGGTATTATATGCACTGTGATTCCCTTTGGTGTTGTCATCTCAGTTTCTCCATTTGGTCTCTGTCCACCTATGATAAAGACTCAAAATACGGAGCAGTCTCCTTGCTTAATATTCAGAAAACAGGGAAAGAAATATCTTCATGCTGGCAAAACTCAAAATAAGAGCTGAAAAGTTCTCTGCTGTCTCACATATCCTCTTTTGAACACACTGAAAAAGGGCTTTATAGCTGTAATTAAACTAGAATTCTTAAAAATAATTTGAAGTACATTAATTGTATTCTTCACTTTAAACATTCTTGCAATGTTACAGACAGTTTCTCCAACATTTTCAAATTGCATTGATATTGCAGTTTACTGAAATACACTGTAAGAGTGAATCCAACCAAAAGTTTGTTCCCACACTGATTGACTCCAGTGCCAGCCAGCAGAGAATGACAACCACTCTTTGCTTTCTGCTCTTCATGGTCATGCTATGTGGGCTGCAGTCAAGAGACTTATATGTCTCAACTGTTTTCCCTTACCTCTGCATCCTTCCACCAAAGGAGAAAGAAAAACAGAAATTTCCCCAGCTGCTGTCACTGCACCACCATCACCTCTCTATGACTTTTGCCGCTGCAGATACCACTGTCAGGGACAGTCACATGGGAGCAGAACTGTCACACACATGAGAGCAAGCAACTCTGGGGACATGGCTGCTTGTGATGTTCTGCTCACCCCCACACCTTTTTCTGGCTGAGCAATTGCCACCCATGATAGTTATGACGGCTGCCTTTGTTTTACAGATAACAACACAATGAATCTTGCTCAACATCTAAGGGCTAGCTGAGTGTACACCAAAACTACAGCTGTTATTCAAACAAAACTGCAAGACAACCATCATATTACATAAATAGTGAACAGGTTAGCTCAGGGCCTGCTGAGCTTTCCTTCATGATGGCAGTGTCTGCATGCCAGGATCTCTCCTTGAGTAGAGATGACTCACAAAACTGAGACAATCCTTGTCACATCAGATACTCAGTAACTGAATTGGGAGCAAATGCACTGAAACTTTGAAACCTTATCTAAGTGGTATAAAGGACTGATTGTGCATACATAATCCTTTAGACATAAACCACATTCAGGACTAAGTCTGGATCCAGACACACCTAAACTCCCATCAGAGTTTAGAAAGCAAGGGGGTCCTTTCTGAATCTCAAGAGTGAACAGGAAGATCTCCCTGGCAGTTTTGCTGACCCTGTCCTCTATGCAGTAAATAACCAAGTGTGCTTTGCCATTGAATCTCCTTAAATCCCTGTCACATTTGCTATAAAAGTTTGTTAACTCATTAAATATCAGTAAACAGATTTCTACTTCTCCCTTGTAAGTCAAGCACTTCACTCCATCTGTGACATTGGTTCCTGTATCCCACCAGTAAAACTTTAGCATCCATCATTTGAAGACATGGGGAGTGTATGGAGAATCATGGGGAGTCTGTTGTCACTTGCTATTCTTTCATATGAACATCTTCCTAGCAATTCCTATTAGTTGAGTAGAAAGAATTCCTTCCCACATAACTAATTTTATGGTCCATAATAGTTCAAAGCATTTTTTTAGGCATAATGTTTTCATTTTTGAAAATGTGTGTTGTTACCAAGGAACCAAGGAAAGTAATGGTAATATTTGCTTAACAAATGATAAGACTCTATTCTAAACTGTATTGGATTTACTTGGCAAAGTTTTGGTAGTATGGGGGCTGCAAATCTGCATTCTGTGAGATTATACCAGAAACTGCCCCCTTGTCTGACAAAGTCAGTTCCAGACAGGTCCAGGACAGAAAAAAAAAAAAAAAAAGCTGTGCAAAAAGGAGCTGGGAGAGGAGTGGGAAGGAGAAAGAAACATTTCTGCAAATATCAAGGCCAGTGATGGAGGACAGAAGGTGCTCCAGGTAGAGATTTCCCCTGCAGACTGTGGAGAAGATGATGGTGCCTCAGGTTGCTCCTCTGAAGGTCCCTGGTAGAGCAGATATCCATCCTTCAGCCCATAAAGGACTGCAAAACGGAGCAGGTGGATGTGCCCTGAAGGAGGTTGCAGCCATGCTGAAGCAGGCTCCTGGTAGAAACTACAGCCCATGGAGAGGAGTCCACTGAGGAGTAAATTTTTTCTCAGGACCTAAAACCCTGAGGGGAACCCATGCTGGAGCACTCTGTTCCTGAAG
>VXAC01006543.1:0-24277 GCA_013399225.1 Rhipidura dahli | reverse complement strand
AATGGTAATATTTGCTTAACAAATGAAAAGACTCTATTCTAAACTGTATTGGATTTACTTGGCAAAGTTTTGGTAGTATGGGGGCTGCAAATCTGCATTCTGTGAGATTATACCAGAAACTGCCCCCTTGTCTGACAAAGTCAGTTCCAGACAGGTCCAGGACAGAAAAAAAAAAAAAAAAAGCTGTGCAAAAAGGAGCTGGGAGAGGAGTGGGAAGGAGAAATAAACATTTCTGCAAATATCAAGGCCAGTGATGGAGGACAGAAGGTGCTCCAGGTAGAGATTTCCCCTGCAGACTGTGGAGAAGATGATGGTGCCTCAGGTTGCTCCTCTGAAGGTCCCTGGTAGAGCAGATATCCATCCTTCAGCCCATAAAGGACTGCAAAACGGAGCAGGTGGATGTGCCCTGAAGGAGGTTGCAGCCATGCTGAAGCAGGCTCCTGGTAGAAACTACAGCCCATGGAGAGGAGTCCACTGAGGAGTAAATTTTTTCTCAGGACCTAAAACCCTGAGGGGAACCCATGCTGGAGCACTCTGTTCCTGAAGGAATGCAACCCCTGGAAGGGACCCATGCTGGAACAATTCATGGAGAACTGCAGCCCATGGGAAGGACACAGGTTGAAAAAGCCCAGGAAGAACTGCTTCACAGAGATGGAACTCCACAGTGGAGCAAGACAAGAGCATGAGGATGAAGGAAGGCCAGAGGGAAAGAGTTATGAATCAACTGAAATCCCCATACCTCATCCCTTTGTGTTACTGAGTGGGGGTGACGTAGAGTGAAGTGCCTGGGAAGAAGGGTGATGGGAAGATGATTTTAGATTTTTTCTTCTTTCTTATTAGCCTACTCTGTTTTCAATTGGCAATAGAGTAAATTAATTTCTAGATTAAATCAATTTCCCTTAATCAAGTCTGTTTTGCCAGTGACAGTAATTCCTGAGTGATCTCATTCACTCAGAAACTTTCTGCTATATTTTCTCCTATTGTCCTGTTGAGGAGTAAGCATGATAGGGCCTTGCCTAACAGCCAGCCAAAGTCAGTGTATAAATACATGAATATTAAATAATTTAATAATGTGTACCCATTATCTTGTTACAAGAATTCCTACCTCCATCTTAATATTTAATGTGAGAAAATATTGTCATGGTTTTAATACAGTCTTCATTTTGTAAGACATTTCACAGTTTGTGGACAGTATAGCTCCATTTGTCAAATAACCACAGAACATGAAGAAAAACTTTTAACACAGCCAGGTTTAAATAGGATCACTCCCAAAGGACAAATTTGTAGTTTTGGTTTCATGTGAGCAAGTATAATTAAGATAAAACAGAAGGTGAAGGGAACAAAGGGATTTAAACTTTTGTAATGAGACAGATAATAAATCTGTTTTCCTCCCCCCACCTTGTACAGTAAATCTGTTGAGTAAAGTACATGATTTTCTTTTAAGCACTCAATGAAGAACAAAGTAAACAAGGTAGTACAAAGAGGCTTTGGAAAGACTGTAGGAGAATAACTTGCTGAAAAATTTGGTTGTTTTATCAGGTGAGAGAAAACTGCTGGTTTTCATACATTGATAAATCTACAATCTACAGTATTCAGAATGGCTTTTTTATGATAGCAACTTATTATTTGTTAAAGGAAAATTGCTTTGTTGCATGCTGTTATTTATTGTATAAAAAAGGGCAAACTGAAATGTATTGTAAGAGTAGTAGTTGAGAAATAAAATGTTAAATATAAATCTTCCTTTTACATACTTCTTTTTTCCTTTTCAAGGTTCCATTTCAGAAGTTCAGATCAATCTAATTTCCATCCTTTAAGATAACAATTATGATACTTAGCCAGTGTATATAATTTTCATCTTATATCAGTAATTAATCCTACCAACATTCTGTGACAGAGTTTTAAGCATTATTACCAATATTTTATCAGTGAAGGTAACAATTACATGTACCGGCAAAGTTTTATTTAATTTCTGAAGAATCTTGTATTCTTTATTGCTGATTTTATGTATGTTGTATTACCATTCCTATGATCAAGACATGCATGCAACAAATGGTTACTCTATTTTTTATTCAAATGTAAATTTCATCCTGCCTGCAACATCATGGAGAATGACTCAAGATAAGAATGTTATGTACAATGTTTGTATTATGCACATTGCAAATTCACTCTAAAAGAGTGAATATTTTCAAGTTTTGCAATCAGTAGAAACTTCTTGTTTCTTATTTCCCAGAAGTCTCAAATGTTGGAAATGCATGCTATAATACTCTGAGAAGCTGAAAAGTGTCATTCTATTCCAGTGAAAGTTAAGATATGAAAATTTTACTTAAGTTTTATAATGTTGTTAAGTTATATTGAAAAATTTTCTGCTCCTTTGTGGGGAAAAGCTACTAAGTCCAGTAAAGGGATTTGCAGGATTGCTTTTCATTCATGCTAATTACATCCTATTTGTAGGATCAGCAGTTGCTGATTGATTAAGTGATTCTTAGATGTATATGCACATCTACTGCATAGGTTGCAAGAGAAAACTCTCCTGTTTGAAAGCAAATATTTTTACCAAATTTCTGCTTTTTCTAATTTGAATTTGACATGTGCTTGTACTCCGAAACATCTGCAATTTGACTTGGTTTTGCTAGCAATTAACTGAGTTTATTGGAAGCAATGTTTGATGGCAGATATGGAGCTGTTGAAAAGAGTAAAGCATCTCTTATAAAGAGCAAATTATCTCGTGGTTGGTGCACTTTCTTTTGGAAACCATGAGACATTCTGTTTAAGTGCTTTAGCTGAGACGAGAGCAACAAACTTCTAAGCTAAGAAGTGTTAGAGCAGAAATCTAAAGGTTACTTGACATGTGCCCACTGCTGCCAAAAATAGCTAAAGCTAATTATTTCAACATGATGTGTAATTAAAAGGTGATTATATTTGCATCCTTTGGAGGGGAAAAAAAAATTCACATAAACAAACAAAACAACACTGAAAACAAACAATAAATGCCAAACCTAAACACAAACAACACAAACCTCAGATCTTTGTTGTATCAAATTGAATCCCTGAAATGCTTGGACTTTCTTAACCTTGCTTTCATGCAACTGTCTTCATTCATAAAACTGTATTAATCATTATATTTTGTCTCATAAATGTTTTCCCCTTTTTGTCAGAATTTAGTTAAATTTAGTTATCATTTCCAAAGCACTCTGATATTAATATGAGGAGCACCATAAAGAAAATCATAGGAAATATATAATGGTGAACATGCTCACTTAAAACAATACCAAGAATTATTTTCCATTCAGATGTTTCTTCTGAAAGACTTAACAATTGTTTGGACTAAACTGAAATTCACTTTCAGGCCCTGGGAAGTATCACAAACATACATTTTGGCCATTACTGCCATGTATTTTTTGAAGCCTATGAATTCTATGTGCTATTTTTGTTTGCACAAGGTCAGTCCATGTCTTTGATTCTCCCATCACTGACCTCAGCTTTTGCTACGAGGACTACACAGAGATTTTTAAGCTATTGTTTGAAAAAAATGGATGTCCCTAAGTCTTATGAAATGGCAAAAAAACAGCTACAAAACTCACACAACTATTTCTATAATTGAATAATGACACAGAAGACAAGTCAAACAAATGTATTCTGACAGGGGAAACAAAGATGGGGAGAAAAGCGCTAGAATCTCAACTTCTCTTTAGAGCTTCTCCTATCTTCCTTCCAGCTTGTTTTCATCAAGTTTTTCTTCCTCTTAGAACTTGCATTTACTCAGAATACAAATAGATAGTGTCAAGTTACGAAGAGGAACTACCTACTGATGAGTATGAAGTGCCTAAAATATTATCATTGATAGGAGTGTTGTTTGGATTGAACACCCATATTGTAATTTAAAGACATGAGCAGATAAATAAAAAATTGCATTGCTGCAAACAGGTCAAAATTATAGAACAATAGAACAAATTATAGAATTGAAAAATCAATTGCATTACAGGTGGTGGAAATATATTTATGAATCTCACAAAGTTCATCTAGGTCTCCTTAGATCTTTGCATCTGACAAACATTAAGACACTGACCATCCCTGCATTTCTCTGAGGCAACTGAAGTTGGCCAATTTTTGTCACATTTTCCCCATCTTAAATGATTAAATTCTCTCTTTTATTCAGGAAAGGTGCTGTAGACTCTCAAGATTTATTTTTTTAATCAATATGAAAAATACATTTTGTTCCATTATACCCTAGATGGGGATTTTTTCCACCTACTCTGTTCTAATTCTTAATCAACTAACCTGAAAAACTTGGAGAAAATCCATTCTGGGTTAATTAGTTCTGGAAGTATTTACTCAAAATGTATAACAGCATACACTGAAAATCAATTATCTAACAGTCAATTCCCATTGTTATCACATTAAAGACTGTATAACAGTGAGGATTTCACTAAAAAAATATCATTCCCATGCTCGAAAAAGGTATCCCATCCTGAAATTTAAGTAACATGAGTATTTTTACCCCTTTTAGTGCCTCAATGACTGGAATACACAATTAACTTGTGTGTTGGTTAATATTTCTGTCTTTCTGGATCTAGCTCTTAGTTCCACTCAATTTGACACGTCAAAAATGAATTTAGTGCTGCCTTTGAACATTATCTCAATTAGGGAACTGAAATAACTTCAACTAAACTCATGAATGTAAATGTTTTAGACAGAAGTATTCATGACAAGTATGCAGAAACATGGGAACACACAGATGTGCTACTATGACTCTCCTTTAATTAGAACCTGTTGGAGACAGATCAGAGGAGGGCTACACAGATAATCAGAGGACTGGAGCACCTCTCCACTGAAGACAGGCTGAGACAGTTGGGGTTGTTCAGCCTGGAGAAGAAAAGGGTCTGGGGAGACTTTACAGCACCTTTCAGTACCTAAAAGGGACTTACAAGACAGCTGGAAAGGGACTTTTTATAAGGGCATGTAGTGATAGGACAAGGGGGAATGGCTTAAAACTGAAATAGAGCAGGTTTAGATTAGACATTAGGAAGAAATTATTTACTGTGAGGGTGGTGAGGCACTGAAGCAGGTTGCCCAGAAAAGCTGTGGTTGTCCCATTCTTGGAACTGTTCAAGGGCATGTTGGTTGGGCTTTGAACAACCTGGTCTAGTTGAAATTGTCCCTACCCATGGCAAGCAGGTTGGAGCTACATGATTTTAAAGTCCCTTCCAGTTCTAATAACTTGATAGAGAATTATTAAAATATTTTCTCCAACCACATAATAAGAGTTAGTATTCAATGGATACTCTTCGATGACCACTTTCTTCCTTCTCTGGAAAATCAATTAAGTATAAAATATACCTGACTAGAATAGTTAAACTGTTAGGACAATTACATTTCCACAACCAGAAATTGTGGTAAGACCATGTGTCACAGAAAAAATTAACAGTGATTGATTATTAATTTTTCCATAAGTATATTTAAACATTATAAGAAACTAAAATCTTCAAATCAAATCACCCTCCAACCATTTTTTTCAAACACCTTTAATATTGCAGAAAGTAAAATATTTCTATGAATTACAATTCAGCAGTCATATTTATTCACAGAGCACTTATCTGGACTAAATCAAGCTTGATTAATTTCTCTGTTATAAGTTATTGTACAAGTTCTGTGAATATGCATACTGGTATATGTGTGGTTGGGAGTAAGAAGGCAGAACAAACAGGAAAGGATGCAGAGGTTGAGACAAGACTCTTTCAGTCTTTACCACACTGTGATGCTATTATCTCTTCACCCAATAGTGGCTGTCTGAGGCATGAGATCAGGCAGTAAGGACCTATGTTCTTACCCATTATGGGCCATTCTTGCAATCCAATGTGTTGTATACAACTGATTAAAAGCCAGCCTGAAGACTTGGCTAGACTAGAGTTTTATTAAAGATACATTCCATAAGCTTTTAATTTTAATGATTTTTCTTTGAGTATCCTTCCATTTTATGGATACTCCTGTGGTATTCTTTGGTATAGTAACCATAATTATATTCTATTTATCGACTTTACCTAAAACAATAATTCTTTCCAATATACTCTTTAAAGTAGTTGAGATCTCTGAGTTTTACTGGGCGTGTGTTTATAAAGTGTCATTTTCAGAAATATTTCACTAGCATATATTGTATATTCTGTGTGTTCTAAATATTAATGGAAGCAGGAATAAGTAAAGTCTCTGTGATAATAATTCAGCCTTGAGGTCACCATGGAAAATTACTGTTTTTTCAAAAAAATTAAAAAAAAGGATACTGCAGTCATTTAGCACTTTCACAATTCAGGTCTACATTTTGGTTAGCTTTGTTTAAAGCAAGCTGTCTCCAGTGTATTCCAGCAAAATCTTGATAAAAATGTAAAGAAATACAATAGAATTGCTTAATTTTCCACTAATGTAGTTTGATTTTTTTTAATTCCATTGGTTTCCGTTGAGTCACTTCCTACCTACATTGCCGTGTTCTAAGCCAGAATTGTCTCCTGTCTCTTCAAAAGAAAACCTGAAAAAGTATGTTCATAAGATATTTTCCTGCCAAAGTGATTGATAGACCATACAGCCAAATATTTTAGTAGGGATTGCTTTGTTTGTTCTTTTCCCACAGCTTAGTTTTTACAGCAAATGGTTGTGTAGAAAACAAGTAACACAAACTATGTCTTTGAACTCAGGAGAAACCAGGCCAGCATCCTGAGACACCGGAAAACAGCACACTTAACACTAAATAAAAGCAAGTCAGGAAAATAGGGCTGTTAAACATAAAAAGTTCCTTTAAAAAAAATATGAAAACACCAGTAGAGAAGTATACCTTTCTGAGTGTTTCTCAAAGGTACCAGATGCCTTGTTTTGCTCTTGTTTTTGAAGGAAAGCTTGTCTTTGCTTCTGTAGCTTTCCAACATGAAAAAAAAAAATATAGCTTTGATGGTTTTTTAAATAATTTCCAGAATCTGCCTACACTGTGAAGGATAACTCAGTTCAACAGCAAATATTTTCTCCATACTTCCAGAAAACAAACATTATCACATAGGAAGAATGCTTGTGGAATATCTGAAGTAGTTTTTAACTGTAGGAATGCAAACCAGCACAACAGCTTAGGCTAGCCACTCTTAGTATTTGAAAGTTGCTAAAAGGCATCTGTATTCAAAGTGATACTCTACCATGATGATTAGCATAAAAAAGAAATAAACACATCTGGTCTAGCGGAAATAATTTTCATCTCCACTGTTGAATTCCTTTTGTCCATGATTTGTGTATTTCAAGAGGTTTTGTCTTGGTTGTTGACAAACTTCTATAGTTTGAGAAGCTTCTATGTCCATTAATTGAAAAAAAGGAATAAACTATCCATAGCATCCTTCTTATTCATGGGATGGACAGCATCCACACCCGAAAGTACATCTTAAACCTGAACGAGTGAGCTTTGGGACTGGAAACTAAATGGCTATATTATACACTCTATTGACCCAGCTAATTAGACTGCATATGATTCCACACTAATGTATCAGAGAGTTAAACTGCTATCAGAAACAGAACTAGAGCTCTGTGAAGCTGGGCTGTGGCAGCTGATTCAGCGTGGTGTGGTGAACACCTGACTTTAGAAAAATAGGGATGGTAACATCACGTCAGTTCTGTAAGCAAGAGCAGATGGTCTAACTGCACAGCTCTTCATTCCAGATTGTAGCTCTGGCCACCAGCTCTGGTCACCAGCCTAAATGCAAATATCTTGTCTATCATTAAGAGAGGCCCCTGACTTCATGGCTGATAGAAGCCTGAGATCTCAAGCTGATGAAGGTCCTTTCCTACACTCTTGGGTAAGGTAACTAAGTCTAGGAGAAAATGCAGTATTCCTCTAGCAGAAGACCAGCAGTCTCGATACACAGGACCTCCAGGTCTCATCCTTCCTTCTGAACTACCTTCTGAAGTAGATTGGTAACCATTATATTTACGCAGCTTGGTCCTGCTGAGTGTGTCAGGTACTCTCTGAGAAACCTTTCCAGATAGATCCCATAGGGGACTTTGTCTGAGTCCTGCCAGGTCTTCAGATCTCTTCAGATATGGAAAAACAGAGACCTAATTGACAAACCTATTATGAGTGATTTAGAGCTCAGCATGGGAGGCAGAATGGACCTCCAGAATGGTGTTTTCCAGGTCATAGAGCTGTTGCCAAGAGCTAAAAAAATCAATGAAATAAATATCCTGCCAAGCAAAATCTTGTGCACAGGAGGCAGAGGTGCAAAGCAGTTCTCTGTCTGACTTTCTACTGAGCTAGAACACATGGAGTGCCAGCAGCTGTGAGATGGACACAAGAATTAAAAGGTTAATGAAGAAATTGGTGAAGATACAGAAATTCGTGAAGTACAGGGAAGATGGAGGTGGTGTTTGAGGCTGTATGCAACTTCCAGGCAGTGCTGTGCGCTGGTGACATGTTGCACTGGTTGAGGTGGCCAGCCCTGGGAAGTGTTGTGTTAAGCATTTGCTACAGACGATAGGCAGCCTAACCAAAAAGAGAAATTGAACCGCACATCTATAAGAAGGGCAAGAGGGAGGGAGGGTCCAGGGAACTGCAGGATGTTCAGTCTCACCTCTATGCTCTAGAAGATTATGTATGGAGTAAAATGGACCAAATTCCAGACAAAGCCATTTTCAATCACCTGAAGAACAAGCAAGTGTTTGGAGACAACTGTTCTGGGAATGGAAAATCATGCCTGACCAACCAGGTAGACCTCTATTAAAGGAAGTAGTGGATTGTCACTCACCTTAGCTTAGGAGGGTTGTCAACACAGTTTAACAGAGCATGCTTGCATGGTCAAAGGTGAATTAAGAGACACTTCTTCCAGACACAATTAAAACCAAGAAAATACTAATGAGAATATCAAGTATTAGAACAGTTTTCACTAAGATGTTCTGAAATGTCTGCACTTGGAGATTTTCAAAATTTTTTGCTTTAAAGTCTAAGAAACCTGGTGTAGCTTAGACTACTTCAGACATCCAGAGGTCCTACTAAACTATTAGGTTTTTGCAAATGATTCTAGGACTGAAGTGTAAAATTCAGAAAATCAAGACATTTATCTGTCTTAAAAGGTGGTGGCATATACAAGAGGATATGAAGTGAAATAATACTTACTAGAACTCTGGATTTAAACTAAAGCATTTAGTGCCTGAGTATTTGTTTTAGAACTATTCTCTAAATTTTTTTTATGTTCCCAAAATAGACATACAGATCTAGATGCTGAAGATCTTGATCAGAACACTATCAAATTTTGTATATTACAGAATCACAGAATGGGTCAGGGTGGAAGAGACCACAGCAGGTTATCTGGCCCAACCTCCCTCCCTGCTCAAGAAGGGTCATCCCAGAGCACATGGCATAGGACTCTGTTCTTGAATATCTCCCATGAGGGAGACTCCACAACCTCTCTGGGCAATCAGTTCCAGTGCTCAGTCACCTGCACAGTAAAGAAGTTCTTCCTCGTGTTTTGGTGGAACTTCCCGTGCATCAGTTGAATATGAGGAAGAGCATATAAGCAGTATGTAAAAGTAAATTCACATAAATAGGCATGTCAAGCAAAAATTAAGAATGTTCTGACCTCATGCATTCTATGTCAAGTATGGGCTATATGTTGGCATATGGCAATTCAGACGTACTATAGAAGCAAAAGAATTAAAGGGAAATGAACTTGTATTTGTTTAAACTATTTACATTAAAAGTATAAGCCCTTTTTTCCTCAAGATTCTTCCGAAGAGAAGACCCAATAAAATTTTTTGGAAACCAGAGATAACATTTTTCACCTTCACACAAAACTTGTCATTCCATAAGAAAGAGAAGGAAAAATAAGATTATTTCTTTTTTCTCTTTCAGCAGTTGGAAGACTGCTACACTCTGAGAGGATGTAGAGAGGAATGTACTAATAAGCCTAGTACTTGAGAATAAAATTTCTCAAATATCCTGCCAAGCAGGACACTTACGAATGTCTGTGGTTACAGGAGTTGCACTGCACTCAGATGACTCCCTACTGTTTTGGCTTCCAGTAAACAGGAATTTGACACAAGTTTAGGTTCATATGGGAGCCATCAGTAGAAGGCCAACGTGAATATGTAAGAATTGTATGTCAGCACTGATCTTTCCTTTGTGAATATAATAGTAAATTTTTAGCCATAATTTTTGGCAGAAACCTGGACTATATTTATTGCAGAAACTTAAAGCATTTGATATGTCCATCATTCTTCCAGTTTTACATTCTAATTCTACCAGATGCTAAACCACAGGCAAATCTCATATAAATCTCTTAGATCAGACTGTGAATTGTTTTGGGTAAGGGAAATCTTTTCTATTCTGCACTTTTACAGGTAATAAGATTTTTTTTCCAGGCTGGATGTATTAGAGTCTAAGATAAATACATGACACTGAGTCATATTGGTAGCCAATATAATTTAGTCTATAATGGTACAGTAGGATAAAGATTATTGAATTCTTCAGGAAAGTGTACTTTTAAAATGCCTGTCTGTGTACAACCCAGGGTAGTCTGTAATAAACACAAAACACATAAATATTATCTGATATTTCTTGTTAGATTCATTGTTAGATAGGTGTAGGAATCTTATTTAGTCTCCAACGCTGGCAGGATGTTAACTCCATACATGTTACTAAAATGGACTATAAATTTTTAAGATAACATTTATAACATTAGCAATTTTTCCTAAGGGTATGCTGAGAAGAAAGATCTTTAAACACTACAGAAACACAAGAACACATATCTTCAGGTAGGAAATGGTAATCAAAACCATTAAGTTTTATCACTACAACTGAGAATCTTCATCTTACCTTATTTCTTGTTCTGTTTAGAAAGTTGCTTTACAGATCAGGTTCAGCTCTGGAAACAGCAACAACAAAAAAGATTCCCACTGAAATGGAAAATAAGCTCTACTATTGTGTGGTTTGTTTGCTTATTTTTTCCCTCTTTTTTTTTTTTTTTCCCCCACTGGCATACTTTCTGACAGACTGATGCTGTTCTGAAAAAGCTTCTGAAGGTCATGTGCTTTAGCTATGCAGCAGGCTCATATATTCAGCAAAACAGGAAAAACAGATGTTTAAAACCCGCATAATATATGCAGGTCAAGGCTAGACAGGATAGGAAAGGAGAGTTTTAACCAGCTAGATTGTTATTAATGAGATAATTATGCAGATCTTTCCCTCAGCAGAACTTTGCTCTTGATTCTTGAAATTCTCCACTACACTTGCATGCAGGATTTTTTTACACATGTCTTCTGAAGATGAGAAAATGGTTTTGATGCATGTTGGCTTAAATTTTTACTAATTTTATGTCTGATTCTCCTTGGTAATGTGTGTAAATCTATTTATATATCTTTATCCTTCAGATTTAAACATAATGAGGCATTATTTATTTCCATTTTTTGTTTTCATTTCTGATTGAAACAAAATATTTTTTCTTCTATTTTAATTTCAGTTGGGCTCAGTGTAAACTCTCTACAATATATCCTGTAAGCTTAAGCTTGACTACATAACAGCAACAACCTAGTAACTGATCTACTACCTAATACTTTTACCAAAGTTAATGTAGGAAATTATTCTTTTTCTTTTACATAAAAAAAAAAATCCTTTCTGCACCATTTTATCTGAGAGTTAAAAGTCTGAAAGGGACAAAAATTTCCTTCTGAAGGTCTTCAATAGACTCTCTATGTCGAGTACACAACAAGATAATCATTTACTGCAGGAGTAAAGATTTAGTAAGTGAAACAGGCTAGATCCCAACTCCCTGTGGCTGCCTGAAATGCCTCTTCAGTCAGCAGGTGATCTTGCAGCGGCTGCAGTTTCTTACTCTGCTGGTTACACTAAGCAGTTCCAATTAAGGAGGAGGATTATACCCTGCATGGGAGTTGGCAAAGGCTCTAATGTCAGAATCGTCAGGCTGGTCACACACACACAAAAATAAATTGTGATGACGAAAAGCACTGGCCTGATTTCACTTCAGCCAAGACAAAGTAAATGGCTGCCTAGGGTGAACAGCAAAAACAGCTCTGATGATGGGATGTTGTCATGGAAGACAATTGGCATGTCTTTTAAATGTATGCCTGTGTATGTCCCTTGACATGAGAATGCTGTGGTTTGTGCTTAGACGTATGTAAGCACTGCTCATTGTATAAACTCTGCAGCAGAAACAGGAGGACTCCTGGCCATTGTGCCCAGTCTCCATTTACTTCTTTAACCACAGTTAAAAATACAGTAGCCATTTGTCCTGATTTTAGATGCCCAGTTAAGAAATCAGCCCATTCTTAGGTGTTTACTTAATCAATTATAAAGAAAAGAAGGTAGGGGGGAAATGAGGCAGGGTCTTCAAAGGACAAGTCTACCTGCTTATAACTGGAG
The DNA here is from genome assembly GCA_013399225.1 of Rhipidura dahli. Lineage (NCBI taxonomy): Eukaryota > Metazoa > Chordata > Aves > Passeriformes > Rhipiduridae > Rhipidura > Rhipidura dahli. The sequence goes on along the minus strand of VXAC01006543.1, from coordinate 11,883 downwards.
TGGCTTAATATTTTAATCACTGTTCAAAAAACACCTGATGACTCATAGTCTCTCTGATGACTATAGAAAAACTGTGAGTTAGTTGCTTTGATGACTAAAACTGGCAGGATGAATCCAGGCCTAACTGGGCTCCCTTATGCTAACATAAATTTATTGATCTACTATACCAATGCCTTGGCTTTCTAGAAATCAAATGATACATCAAATGTATGGACTACAGACAAAAAATATAAATAAATTTTCAAGTTTTGCAGAGATAATCTAAACAGTTTCTTAAGCTGGTTTCTTTAAGCCACGAAATACCATTCTAATTTTTCTTTTTCTAATTAGCTATACAGAGAAACAGCTATCTGGAAGAACTCTGTGCCTCACCACCACATGCCAAGCTACAGTTAGTTTCATGCTTTGCCTCATATCCTCAAAGAAACAGTATTACAGACACTGAAGTCAGTGGGAATTCATATCTTCAGAAAGCAAATTTTAATTTATATAAATGGAAATCTGAAAATCCTTACATTATAGTGATATATATATATATATAGATATAATGCAAAAATCAAATCTGGATGGACCAATTTATTGATTAGATTAAAATAAGAATTTTTAGCTTTTTCATTTTGTTCACTATGCATTACTTACCTTACTTCTCAGGTATTTTGTTTCCATAATGACTGCCAGAAATCTTTTATTCATCTTCTACTGTTGAGTTCTTTACAAAGCGAAGAGAAATCTAAACTATTTTTCTTTTAGTTTAATTGATGCCACAAAATATACATTATTGTGATAATCCTTTAGCAGAGGTCCTTTATTTCTGTCCACTATTTCCTGCTGAAATATTTGCAGTGCAACACATATATAAACAATTTTATAGAACATAAAAAATGAATTGTTATGAGAAGTTATATAGGTACGTAAGTCTGATATGTCCTTACTGTGCTGGATCTATTACACTTTGGCAGATTGGCAAGAACTGGAGAAAAGATGGACAACTGGAGAAGCTGGCAGCCATGGCTTGGACAGGTGTCCTCTTCGCTAGGTTAAAAACTGGCTGGGCTCAGAGTGGTGGTGAATGGAGTTCGATCCAGTTGGCAATCAGTAATTGGTTCTCCAAGGTTCAGTATTGGAGCCAGTCTTCTTTAACACCTTTATCGGCTATCTGGACAAGAGTATCAAGTACACCCTCAGTAAACACACAGGTAACACTTTGTTGGCTGGTAGTATTGATCTGCTAGAAGGCCGTGCCTGGCAAGAAAGGACCTATGCATGCTGTTGACAGCCAGCTGAACATGAGCCAGGGTGTGCTCAGCCAGCCAAGAAGGGCAACAGAATCCAGGCTTGTATCAAAAATGGTGTGTCCACTATGGAAGAGACTGTCCCCCCATACTCAGTAATGGAGAGGCCACACTTCAAGTCCTGTAGTCAGTTCTGGGCCTCTCAATTTAAGAAAGACATTGAGGTTCTGAAATGTGTCCAAAGAAGCCAATGAAGCTGATTAGGGTTTTGGAACACAAATCCTACAAGGAGCAGCTAAGGTAACTGGGATTGTTTATTCTGGGGAAGAGGAGGCTTAGGATAAACGTTATTGCTCTCTACAACTACCTGAAAAGTGGTTGCAGCAAGATGGTGGTTGGCCCCTTCTCTCAGGAAACCAGTGACATGACAAGAGGAAATGGCCTCGAGCTGCACCAGGCGAGATTCAGGAAGACGTTCTTTACTCAAAGGTTGGTTAAACATTGGAATAGGCTGTCCAGAGAGGTCACCATCCCTGGAAGTCTTCAAGAAACGACTGGATGTGGCACTTAGTGGTGTATTTTAGTTGACATGGTGGTGTTCAGTGGAAGGTATGACTCAGTGACCTGGGAGATCTTTTTCTACCTTGATGATTTTATTCTATGGTTCTGTGATTTCATACTTTCCATAGGCTCCACCAAGTATGTTTATTATTGCCAGATTTCCAGACTCATCCCAGCTAGGCCCTAGCACTCCTGGATTGTCAACTTGAATTGTAACCAGTCATTCTAAGAACATGAGTTCTTAATCTAATGGCATTCAGCAGTTGATTCAGAGGTCAATTTGTCCCAAAATACTTTTCCAACCATTCTTTTATTCTGCTTTAGGACAGATTTCAACTGCTTATCAATGAGCAACTTTATTTGATATGCCCTAGACCCATCCTTCGCATGGACTAGAAAATCTGGAGTTCATGGTGTCATGGGTGCCCCCCCACCCAAAAAAATACCAAACCCAAACCTATGTATTTCATATTACTCCATCAATCCACACAGTCTGCTTTACTGTCACCTTAAGACTTGGCAACCCAGGAAACAGGATCTGTGTGTTTTATCCCACGTTCACAGAAAGGAGGGAGTGCAGAGTCCCTTTATAAACCCAAAATGGACACAGAGCTCTCTTTTGTTTCCCTCTGGGCTCCCAAGAGGGTTGCCTGGGGCAAGGCTCTGGGTTGCAACCCAAGAAGCTGAGGCACTGTGAGGCAAAAGCTCTCTTTTTTTTTCTCTCTGAGCATTGCAGAACATGGTTTCTCCATTTTACTGTCCTTGTCTTCTGGCCCATGTGGTCTGCTATGGTGGCTGCCATCTTGGGAGGAGGGGCTTCTCCACCATCTTGTTTTCTTTGTACCTGGGGGGAACATATGACTCAGAACCCTTGTATGTAGAGTTTATTGCTGTTATCTCGGTTGCTGCTGCTTTTCTTCTTAGTAAAATGTTACTTTTTCACTTATGTATTCTCACATTTGTCTCTCCTTTTTGGTGAAAGGGGAGTGATTAAAACTAAAGGACAGGTAATTCATTTTGGAGTCTTGGCCACATATAATTATCTTAAACTAAGACACATGATTATAAAAACTTTAAGATATACATATATGTATCTAGCTATCTATAGCTATAACTTCCTCTTGTGGCTGACAGCATTTTTCAAATATTTAGCAGTAAGTCTTTCTTGTTCTGCAAAGAGTTATAAAGACCTTTTTCTATGCAAAATGACATATTTTATTTCCCTAACCAATATAAGTGTCTAAAGAGACTAGTTATTTTTTTTTTCACATTAGGTCCCAGCTTTCCACAGATCAGCAGCCTTGTTGCCAGAGTTGAACTTCCAGTCAACAGTTGTTAGCCAGTTATCAGATCCTTGAACTCATATTTCCAAGAAAGATAAAAGAAAGGTGGCTTATAAAATATGGATCTGATTCTATGTATAAGATTTTGCAGTTAATCTTAAAGGGCTGCTTCTAAATCTGACCTTGAAGATCTGTGCATTCTCTCTGTTCATAAATGCACAGAAGATGCACACACACATACAGAGATATCACAGTCCTGACAGAAAAAAAAAAATCAGAAAAACCTCTCTTGCTAACAGTGCATATGGATGCATTCATGTTTTTCACTGACTCAGTTATCTAGTTCTGACTGAAATTCTTGTCTCTTCTGTGCTTATTGTTACAGAACAATACACAAAAGATTTTCAGAAAACAAAACAAGGCAAAAAATCAACAAGAAACTGGGATCATCTCCACCTTGAGAAACACCAGTAAAATTTACTCAATAGAAAGTTTTGTCTGGAGAGTTTTATTAAACTTCTTGTTTTGAAAATCCCTCATTTCTTCAGTAACAGCCAGATTTAGCACTCATGTGATGATCTGATAACCTAGACTGATTGCCTGTTTCGGATCTGAGCTTGAATTACAGGTTTCTCTATTTGTCCTGTTAACAGACAGAACCACTAAGAGAGTTTTCAGTGCAGTTCGGGGAGAAAAATAAACCTCACTTTATTGCATGATGAGTGCAAGACCCAAAACCCAGAATGACATAGGAGAAAAGAACAATTATAGATAAGTAAAAGAAATCAATATGTAGTTTTTGTTTGCTTTCCATGGGATAGCAATGTCCACTGAGAGTGGATGCAATGTGCAATTGTTAGTGTGGTCTACAGATGACTTTTTTTTATGTGGAAGAAGGTTATATTGATACCAGCTTGAAAGATATAAAACTTACTGTAGAACTGCTCAGATAAAGTCCCTCTAAAAGTGGCAATGAAAAACTCAAGCAAATCAGTCACAGCAGTTGTGTCAAAGCATCCCATCTCCACCAGCTGATCAGAACTGGTAACAGATTATCAATGACAGAAGTCAAGAAGCAGCTGCACTGAAATGATGGCAAATGCCACTGGGTAAAAGAAAATCCTAAGCAGCAAAAATTCTAAATTAATTCCAAAGTCAACCATGGTATGCGACATGATATTGCAATGACTTTTATAAAGATTGCTCAGCTCAGCAGTGTCCAAATGGCATGAACTATGAAACTCAAATCATAATTATTGTAAAAGCATTGAAAGCCATTGAGGTAAAGAAACTATTTTAAATTTTGCACTGACTGCAAATAAATTGCACAAGATTTTGTAACTTTAACCAGTGGTGTGCAAATAGGCTTTTAGACCTAAAGGGATACTGAAACTAGTTATATGTTTCACAAGAGTTTCCAGTTTTGACTGTTGTAGTTTCAAGTGTTTTATTACATTAAAAGGGGACTTTGGTTGTTGAAGCAACAATATATATTTATAAATATAATGCTAGTGCTTTTCTTCCATATAAGCAAATACATTTTAAAATGGGTAAACAGCTTTGCATATATTCTATAATAATTAGTATGTTTACTAAAATGAAGCCTAGAATTTATACATTAAACATTGCTCTAGATACTGTATTAGAATCATCTTTCAGTGATCTTTACTGGAGAGGAGAATATAATGTAAGTGACAAATAAAACAAAAATTCACATGTAACTTTATGTGAGTAGGTCTTTTGAACTCCAAAGGACTACTATTCATACGTAATTATGTGCATGTATTTGCAGTTACAAAATCCTGTCTTTAGACATGAGAGAAATGTCATCATTGTTAGCCTGGTACTGGAAAATGTTTAACATCCTTAATTAAGCAAACTTCCCAAAGAGTTTTCAAAGGGTATGGTTCTGAAAGAAGCAGGGGGTAGGAGGTAGGGAGGATGGGGAGAAATAGAATATATGGGAGACCTCAGTTCCCTTTTTGCAAAGGACAGTGATTGTGTGCATAGAAATGCCCTTCTGCTCACATAGTTTGTAACCATAGCAACTCCTGGAGGAGACAGAGGAGAAAACAGAATAATAGGGGCCCCCTTTCTCTAGATCACTGCATGGGAAAATGAGCAAAAGGGAGAAAGAAAGACTGCAGACACTTTTCCTGTCCCAAGAAGTTTACAATGTGAATTTCAAGAGTTATTATTTTCCACCCTCTTCTGAGGAGTACTTAAAAGCTGTTTTGTTATTTTGTTGTTTTGTTTGGTTTTGATTTTGGTTTTGTACTTTTTAAGAAGCCATATTTCAAAATATCGTAATTAAAATGTTTGGATGGGAGACATAAGGTTGGGCGTTCAGAAAAACCTTCCTTAAAACATTTAATTACAGAGAGAATTTATGCGTAATGAATTTTTTATTCCTTTTTAAAATTTATAGCACCAATTAAATGTTAGTCTGCATTTTTTTCAGCCATGAGATGCAAAAGGTGTTAATGTATGTATTTTGAGGTTTTTTTCCCTGTAAAACAGCCTTCAGAAATAAAGCAAGTAATGCACTTTTCTGTTTTCTCTGTGTGTGCACTAAGTGTATTCTGAAGAATAGTTTTTATGGGGATTTGCTTTTAATTTATTGATTTTGTGAACATTTATTACTCCAGACATTTTTGTGGAAGTTTTTGTATTGTTTTTCATTCAAGATCTTGCAGCTCAAAACTTCCAATAAGAGTCAAAAAAGGTTTGCTTATCAAAATCTTTTGCAGTTTTTATAGAAATGGTGAATATCAACTCCCAATCAGATCTCACCAGCCAGAACACACACAGAGCAGATATCTGTAATCACAGAATACCAGGATTGCTTAGGTAACAAACCATCTCTTGAGATCATTTAGTCCAGAACTGAGTAGAACATTAGGATTGACTCATCTTGTTAGCAATGGTGATGCTCCTCCTAATGCAGACCAGGATGCCCCTGGCCTTCTTTGCCACCAGGATGCACTGCTGGCTGATACAGCTTGCTGTCCAACAGGACTCCAGAGGTTCTTCTCTGAGGTATAGCTTTCTAGCCAGCTGGTTCCCACTGGGCAGAGATGCATGGGTTTACTCATCTTCAGATGCAGGACTCTGTATTTCTCCTTGATGAACTTCGTGAGATCCTTCTTGGCTTGATTCTTCTGTCTGTTGAGGTCTCTCAGAGTAGCAACACACCCATCTGGTGTATCAGTCACTCCTCACAGTTTTGTATCATCTATTAGCTTGCTGAAGGTGCACTATGTCCTAGAGTACAGGCTCTTGATGAAAATGTTATGCTGTACTGGCCCCAGGATCAAAACTAATAACTTGCCACTGACTGAATTCTGTACTACCAATAACCTTCTGGGGTTCATTCAGTTTTTGATTCACCTCACTGTGCGCTCACCTAATCTGTACTGTGTCAGTTTGTCTATGAAGATGTTAAGGGACAACATGTCCAAAGCCTTATTAAAGCTGAGGTTAACACATCCGCTGCTCTTCCATCACCTACCAAGCTAGACACCTAATTGTGGAAGGCTGTAATATCAGTTCAGCATGATTTCCCTTCCATGCTAATTACTCCTAATCACTTTCTTGTCCTTTATGTGTCTAGAAATAGTTTCGAAGAATAATTGCTCCATCATCTACGCAAGGACTGAGGTGTGGGTGAGTAGCCCTCAGTTCCCTAGATCCTTCTTTTTGTCTTTCTTGAAGATATGAGTGATATTTGCTCTCTTCCAGTTCTTGGAAACTTCTCCCAATCCCAATGACCTTTTAAACATAATTGACAGTGGCATTTCAGTGAGATCAGTGACTTCCCTTCTGTTCCACTTATAACTTAAACATCACATTATTAATGATAACGTTATCCTGGTTGTTACATAGCTCTTTTCAGTCTCTTATCTGTGCTCCCTGCTTTATTCAGATGTATAATTTGATTATGTTATTGGATTAGAGATGGGGAGAGAAATTAGGAATTATATGGAAATACAACCATAGAAATTTGAAATATCCACTCTCATACACTTTCAGGTGAATGCAGGACAAGTGTCAGAACTAGAAAAAAAAGAAAAATATTTGAAAAATCTTTACATTTATTTTAAATAAAGCACAATTTGGGCAAATGAAGTCCATGTATGTGTTTTCTACATGCAGAGAATAAGGTTGAATTTATTAAATAGTCTATCTAATTAATTATTTCACAAATGATTTATTCTGCTCTGGACAGTGCTGTGAATGCAAAGTATGCAAACCCTCAGTACCAAAAATTAATAAATAAGATGCAAGGTACATGTAGCAATGTCTCAGTTTTTTCCTGTGCTTTTAGAATTCTTGTGGAGTCACAGCATTAAGCTGAAAACTGGGGCATGACCTAAAGGAAAAAAATACACTCATTTTTGAATAAAAGAAAAATAAGCATTTCTTCAGTTTTCTTTCAGTTTTGAATCAAAGTAGGATATTTCATGGCTAGTTCTTACAGAAAAAAAAATCATCAGTATTGCAAACTTTTGCAGCCAGCGTAGTATACAAATAATGAATGAGATTAGGTATATTTGTGGTACACCAGATTCTGTTCTTTCTGCTTTATCAGCTGCTACCCAGGAGTTCTTTTCCCATTTTCAACTATTGCCTTTTTGCTTTATACTTTTTCTAAAAAAAAAATGCCCTCATTCAATATGTAGCATTCCCTTACTTTCTCTTCCCTCACTCTCTCTGTTTCTCACCTGACAGCTCAAATAAGCTTAAATTTATAAAGGGAATATGGATTATTTTTATCCACTGAGCTGAACACACATGAAATACAGGTAATATTTCTGCCAGGTATTAAATAAAGTATTTTTAGGTCTTTTCTTTACATAAGAATGATACTGAAAATACTAGCAATTTAATATATTAGTTTAGTGTTTTGTAACCCTTCATAAGTATTAAAACTTATTTGAATTTTCACTGTACAAACACAAAGTTACAACCTGTCATGCAGAACATAAAGAAGTATTTGAACTGCACAGTTCAGGTCTACAATTTAAAATCTCACAAACTGTGTTCAGGTTTAACTAATGCACACATACACATTAAAATCAGAACAAAGAAATATCTAGACAATTTTAATCTACCATATTACATATCTTACATTTTCTCATTTTGGAGCTTGGTACAAGAATGAAACTTAAAGGGGAAAAAAATTCCTATCAAGATATCTGAAATTCTTTGGGGAGGAATTTGACTTCACTTCCACACAAACTTAAAAATCAGACCTTTATACTAATATCAATAAAAATTCATCAGTGTGGAAGCTTCATTGCTGCTAGACTTTTTCTCATATGTTTTGCTTTGGTTTTTCAGAAGGCTTCTGTTTCAGACAAAAGTGGGAAGTTTGGATTATATCTATGTAGAACAACAAATAAATTTTCTGCCATGTGTTCTATTTGCTAGTCTGGATTTTCACAGATATACTGCTGTCAGGACCCAAACTAGCTCTGGACTCTGCTGTAGAAATTTATGCATAAGACTGATAGGAACAGAAAAAGCATTTGTAGAAAATGGAAATGATACTGCTGTGAATTTTTCAGCTCTAAAGATGAGAGGAGAATGGTTATGATTGTGTCTGCTATGAAAAGTGACAGCTAGAGAGATAACAGGGACTTTGTTTGATTTTCTATATGCATTTTGGTGTTTTCTCTACATTCAAACTTGTATTTTATGTGGGTTTTTTTAACAAAACCAATACAAAATTATCACTATGAACAGTCATTTAATCTCTGAAAAATCGTTACCCTTCTGTGGGATAAAAGTTTCCTTTGTTTGTCACCTAACACTATAAGGATGTATACCTGTGTTCCATTATAGAGCACTGTGTATTTGGAAAGGTCCAATTTAACAGGCATAACATAATACTCCCATTCAAATCCCCAAAAGAAAGTTGATAGGATATAAACATTTATTCTAAATAGCCAACTCTTTTTCTTGATATGAATCCGTCCATAGCCAAGTTTTTATGAGTTTCAGGGTTCCACAGTCAGGTGATCCCACTGATCCACTTTCTTCAGGTTATTTGCATTTTCTCAATAGCTGTTAATTGTTGAACATAAAGGAAGAAAACAGAGATGAGGATGTATCAGTAAGAATGCTCTGAATGGAACAACTAATGTGTGAAGTGTGCTATGTGCTGGCACTACACCCTAATTTACTCCAGTGCCAAGGATTGCTCTTGAAATTTATTGCCTGACATATCAGAAATATACCTTGTGCCAACCTCCTGTATTGCTCAAAATGTGAGGATAACTCCCAGAAATAGGTTGTATTGGGTTTGCATGGCAGGATTTGGGTGATGGGGCGAGAGAGTGGGTACAGGCATGGCTTCTCTGAGAAGCTGCTGTAAGCTTACCTCATGTCTGACAGAGCCAGTTCCAGTTGGGTCCAAGATGGACCTGCCAGTGACCAAGGCTGAGCTCAAATGAGGTAGTAGCAACACCTCCATGATAACATATTTTAGTAGGCAAAAAATTAAAAAGCTATTGCTGAGAAGTAACTGTGGACAGAGAAGAGAGGAATGAGAATATGTGAAAGGAACAGCTGTGCACCAAGGTCAGTGAAGAAGAAGGGAGAAGGTGCTCCAGGCACGGGAGCAGATTTGCCTGTAGCTTATGATGGCATAGAATCATAGAGTGCTTTGGGTTGGAAGGGACCTTGAAGACCATCTACTGCCAACCCCCCTGCCGTGGACAAGGACGCCTTCCACTAGATCAGGTTGCTCAGAGCCCTGTCTAACCTTGCTTTAAACACCTCCATGGATGGGACATCCACAGCTTCCTCAGGGAACATATTCCAGTGCTTCACCACCCTTACTTTTCCCTAATGACCAATCGAAACCTACTCCCTTTCAGTTTGAACCATTCCCTCTTGTCCTGTCACTACACACCCTGGTAAAAATCTTGCCCCATCATTCCTGTACCCTATTGCTTCAGGTACTGGAAGGCTGCAATTAGATCACCCCAAAGCCTTTTCCAGGCCGAACAATCCCAGTTCTCTCTGCCTTCCCTCATAGGAAAGGTACTCCATCTCTCTGATCAACTTGGTGGCCTCCTCTGTACTCATTCCAACAGGTCCATGTCCTTGTTCTGGGGACCCCCTCATTGTGAGTTCCCAGCGCCTACTGTATTTGCAAATGTATCAAGTTTGGTTTCTCCTTTTGGTTTCTGTATATTTCCTCCTACACTGTAAATGTTTAATACATATAGAGGGTTTTTGTTGTTTTTCTGGTGGTGTTTGGGGTTTCTTAAGAAATAATTTGTAGCTTCTTATTCAGGCATTCCTCTTTCATATTTCCTGTTCAGCTGGGAAGTTCAGCTGCCAAACACTGGTAATTGCCTGTTTGTTTTCCCAGTAACATCTAAGATTCACTGCTGTCAGCTTTCTTCAGAAGATCTGTGCTTCCATTACTTGAGTCAAATCATTGCAGTGCAAATAATGTCATTCATTATCATCATGCCATTTGCAGTCTGAGAGACATGATGAGACAAAATGAGGGAATACTGCTTCCTGTCTAAAATTGTAAGTATTTCTTGCAGGTTGGGGAGTTGCTGAGTATATTTTCCAGCTGAAAAATAAATATGTCATGGGGATAGATAATACTCTTCTTGGCTTGATTGCACACACTAGGAATTTGTTAGTTTATGAATTCTAGTTTCACTAATAAGCCCCTAAACTCTCAGTGGCTTGAGTGTGACTTGCTGAGATCAGCAATTTACACCAGTCAATGCTATTTGAGGGAAAAAAAAAAAACAAAACAAAAACAAAAACAAATGAGAGCTGGAGACAGGGATTTCATCCAGACAAAATATTTTGCTTCACAGGTACTTGTAAAATTTGATAAATGAGGAGCTGTACAGTTCCCTTGAGCTACTGTATTTAGACAAGTGGAACAGATGGTATGGCTCTGCTTCTCCTGCAGGGAATGACAGAATCATTTAGATTAGAAAACACCTTTAAAATCATTGAGTCCAACTGTTAACCCAGAACTACAAAGTCTATCACTAAACTGTATCCCTAAGGCATGTCCACAGCTCTTGACATGAGTGTGCTCCAGTGCCATCTTCCCCCAGGGTCATACCTTCTTTCAAGTATCCACCTACTCCAGTGTCCGTGGGTTGCAGGTGGATCTCTGCTTCACTGTGGACTTCCATGAGCGGCAGGGGAACAGCTGCTTTACCATGGTCATCACCATGGGGCAGCCCCCAGTATCAATCCAGGCTGGGGAATTGTTTTAGGTTACAAAGTAAAATGAAACCAATATGTATGTATTCTATTACCATCTATGTAAGCTGTTAAAATAAGTGAGGCAGTGTTCTTTATCCCCTCTATGACTCATCCCTGATAAATCCCTCCAGGGTCTATCTCTGCTAAATGGGCCATCAAGGCCTCACCACATGACTCATAAAATTACATCATCTCACTGTGAGATGCTCTGCCCAGGGGGAGGAACCAAGCATTCCTACCTGGATATAATCTGAGGTTTGGAACACCACAGACAGCCCTTACCTACTGGATTCCCAGAGGACAAGAGCTACATAACCACTGCTGGATCTTCAGAGGAAGACCAGACCCTTCTACAGGATCACTGCTTCAACAGAACCACATCTATCATCTCAGGAGGACTGCAGCGCCCATTTAATAGGACTACTACCACCACCCTGACTGACAGGGTGTCAGGTTGTACTCTGCCAGTGTGTCTGTACTATTGCATTTATTTTAATTTTCTTATTAAATCGTAGTTCTGACTTTGAATCTCTCCCTGGTTTGCTTTCAAA
>VXAC01006542.1:776713-809964 GCA_013399225.1 Rhipidura dahli | reverse complement strand
GTTAAAACCTAAGGCATCACTCTTACCTGCTTTGTGCCCCTGCTCTGGATTCTCTCCAACAGTTTCATGTCTTTCTTATTTTGAGAGCAACAGAACTGGATGCAGCAGTCCAGATGGGGTCTCACAAGAGCAGAGGAAGAGAATCACCTCCCTTTACCTGCTGATGCTGCTTTTGCTGCAGTCAGGAGGTGAAGACAGACTAATGCAATTTTGTAATTCAAACTGAACTCCTACTTTTTTGCTTGTTTCTTTGTTTTTGAATCCCTTAAAAAATGATGCAAGCTGGGATAATAATTTGAATTAAAGCATGCCACGGGAAGCCTGCTTGGATGTGTAATGCTGCTTTCTGCTGTGTGAATATGCATGTCACTGCAGGGCAGTCTGCTTCCCCATTCACCATGGCGTCCCACCAGGCTGCCAGTACTACTGTGGGAGCAGCTGGGGTTACTCACTACTGCTTACAAGCTACCTCCAAATCATGATTTATAGTAGAAAGGTGAGACATGTGCAAATTATTCTCTGTCTCTAGATCCCACGAGCCCTATTAAATGAAGCCCCATCAAGTTGTATATCTTCCTATTTATTTTTCAGAAATTACACTGTGGACTTTTTGTCTGACTAATGCTAAAAATTAGCAGAGTTAGTAATGATAGATACAGGTTACTTTAATGACAACTTTTCATGAGTGCACCATTTAATTGTATTTTTAAAATAACATGGTAACTTCCTATTATTCTGCTGTAGATTTTGAAAACTGCAGTAGTCCATAGGAATGTCAGTTTTGTGGTCTTAGCCCTGGGAAATTTGGGGTTGATTTGAGTATTGGGCATTTTATTCTATCTTGCAGCTTGCAGTTTCTGTTGTATTACTTGTTTCTGTGATTTGAAGCTGTGCTTGTTTAGTTCATGACTAAAAGTAGCAATCAAATGTGAAAAAGCAGATTAATACAGTAAAATAGATAGGCCCTGCTGGTCACCAGCTCTGCAGAAGACAGTAAAAGAGAGGCAGCATGTGGGCACTGAGATGAGTTCAGTTGGTCAGAGCATGGTGCTGGTAATGCCAGTGTCGTGGGTTTGATCCCCTTATGGGCCATTCAGTTAAAAGTTGGACTCTGATCCTTGTGGGTCCCTTCCAACTCAGAATATTCTGTGATTATGATTCTGAGTGAGGGAAGAGCAGTGTGTGTGATAGTTCATGTTCCCAAAGGAGTGACAAGGGCAGCTTCATGCTTTCCTATCGCCTCACAGAGAGAACTGGAAAAATCAGTGATAATTCAGACATGGTAACAAATGTATAAGCACGTGCAAAAAATTACACTAATTACCCTATTAATTGAGTTTTTAGAAAGCATTTCCATAATCCAATGAAGTAGTAGAATAGTCTTTTACTGCAAAACTCAGACATACTGAAGCCTGGCAGTTTGTATTGAACCCTGTCTTGAAAAGAATGATTTTGAATGTGAAAAGAGATAAAACTTTGCTGGTATAGTAGCATACCAAGGGTACATGTGTGAACAAGATGTTGTATTGTATTTATTTGTTTCTGTCTTAAAGGGTTTGATGTAGCTTTTCTAGATATAAGCAGGCACAGTTTTATATATGTCTCATTTATTCAGTCACCATGCAGACTCTAAAATGGATCCTAGCCAAGTTGGCAAGGTACAAAGCAGTGAGTGCCTGTATTTTCAAAACTAGAGCTGAGACCCAAGGTTGTAAAGAAACCACGAACATACACCCAACTAGAAACAGAAAAAAAAGAGACATTTTGCGTACCCTTGGCACAATACAGATTTATGGCAGTTTGAATGTGAAGTTGAAAGCAGATACAAGAAATGTTAATACTTTAAATTGGCCATTTAAGCTTTCAAAGAATCATCAAGGTTGGAAGAGACCATCAAGATCATCCAGCCAAACTGTCAGCCCAGCACCACAATAATCACCCATCAACCATATCCCCAAGTGCCACATCCAGATGCCTCTTGAACACTTTCAGAGATGATGATTCCATCACTTCCCTGGGAAACTTACTCCAATTCCTAACCCTTCATTCACTGAAATTTTTTTTCTAATACCTAATCTGAACCTCCCCTGGCTCAATTTAAGGTAATTTCCTCTCATCCTGTCACTTGAGACATGACAGGAGAGACCAACCCACAACTCAATTCAGCCTCCTTTCAGGTAGTTGTACAGACCAATGAGGTCTCCCCTGAGCCTCCTTTTCTCCAGGCTAAACAATCCTGTCTCTCTCAGACTCTTTTCATAAGATTTTGCTCCAGACCCTTCACAGTCTTCATTCTAATGTAGATTTGTAAGCCCAGGCAAAACACTTTACTGTTCTCTTCAAATTGCTCTAAAGAGAGGAAGAATAAAGTTTTGGCTGTGGGTGTTTCTGTACAATGTGTTGTTCACAGAGCAGTTATGAGAATTATTAAAGAAGTTTTTTTAGAGGACCGATCTAAATATATACACTGGTGACTATGTTCTGCCACTGCCTTGATTTCCAACTGAGTTGGCATGTTCAGTGGTACTTGATTTTGGTACTGAACTAGCCATAACTCAAGTGTGCAGTGTAGTGTTGTTATCCCTTTACTTCTGTTACATGAATTGTCTCAAAGTGACTTTTTTAGAAAGAGCTATGTTTTGCAACTCTTACTCAAGCTTTCATTTAATGCTAGTTGTCTAAAGTTTTAGACCTTTGTCTTAATAAGGCCCTATAATGATGACTCTCTCCAGTCTCTGTAATGAAAGCTTTTAGATGACTCTTCCTGCAGATTTACCAGAGAGCCAGCTTTGGGACATGCATGGTCTGAGGACGTAAATGAACCAAGCTTAGTGTGAAGAGCAATCTTGTTTTAGGTCCAATCAGAAGAGAAATATTCAAGCCCTTCCTTGCTTCTGAAGGATAGATACCAATCTGTGTTAGCCTTAACGTACTTTAGCATGAATATCTGACTTTTAGACATCCATTGCTTTATTAGGGGACATGAATAAAGGCTGCAAAGTCTACCTGAAAAATGGCAGAGAAAGGAAATATATCCTTGGAATTAAATTGTGTTAAGTGTCTCTGAAAAAAGGAAAAGTCTTCATCAGATTTAATCCAAATGTATATTAGATCAGCTTCGGATAGGGTTTAATCTCTTGTTGTAGTTTGACTGAGTAGAAAATTAAATAGCTGCCGGATGCTGCAGACAGGTGTTTGCAGAAAGTCTGCTTTTGCACATTTATCACATACCAATTAACACTCAGATGTGGTAGCACTCTCCATCCTCTCTGTGCTTCCTGGTTTTTAAGTGATCCCCACATAATTCAGCTGTGCTCGGAAGATGTGCTCTGCCCTGCTTTTTTTGGAGGCATAAGATTGAAAGAAGATGAAGGAGGTGACTCTGTGTAAGAAGACATTCTACAAGCTGAATTAAAATGCAAGCAGAGTGGCCCCAGATAAAGGAAAATGTTTATTTGTAGAATAAAGATTCAACTACAATTTGAAAGACCTCTGCTACTATTTTTTTATGTAATGTTCTCACCTAGTAAGCGAAATATGTAGGAAAACTTGAGAAGTGCTGTACCTTTGGACAAAGGCAGAGGTAGTCTTTGTGAAAGAATAAAACAGCCATTTATGCACAGAGGTATTTTCTGATGTAAGCCAAAACTGACTGGCTGCTCTTTTTAATTTCAGTTAACTAATGTGAAATTAGGCTTCCTGTTGTTTTTGTTTGTCTTCTTTGAGCAGAGTCCAGGACTGGAGATGAAATCTCTGCAACAAATATTAGCTAACTCCAGGGTCAAGCTCCTGTCTTTTTCATTTTTTAAAAATGAGTGTTTGTAAGATCTTGCAATCATATTATTTAAGTATTAGGTTTAATCTTTATATTATTTTTAATTAATTGATCCTGAATATATTTATTTGCAACCAAATATAATTATAGAAAGTAGAAGTATAGAAGTAGATAGTATAGAGTAAAGGAGTATAGAAGTAAATATAGAAGAACATAGGAATATATATCTACATCTTCCAAAGCTCAGTATTGGTATGTCCTGAATTTCTCTGCTATTCACATTTAATGCTTCCTATTTTTGCCATTTCCTTTGCCCAGTTATCTAATTCTGTGTGCAATGTATTTGAAAGTCTGTGGTGTTCAGATTTCTGGCAGGTAGGTGTTTGTATGTATACTTGTACTCCCAGTGCTTGTGTTTTAATTGCGGTGCCTCTTCCCCTGCAGGCTCCTCTGCTGACAGCAGGATCAGCTGGTGATGCTGGGCAGTGCTATTGTGGCAGGGCTCCTCGCTGTGTAACTCCTGCACTGTCTCCTGTGCTGACTACCAAACAGGCAGAATTTTTAAAGCTATGTTAATTCCTTCCCAAGTTCTGCAGAAGCATTTGTAGAAGATATGTGGGGTTGTATCTCTGGCAAAGCTCACTAGTGAAGGAGGGAACCCAGCAGTTTCATCTTGAAGGCGGCCTTGCAAACAGATATTGTGATGGTGTGCTGCCAAACAGTGCTGTGAGCACCTACCCTGTGTCCTCCATGCAGAGCAGCTCATAATGTTTCACAACAAGCATCAGTTAAAACTGAAGATAACAAATGTTTTTAAGGAATCATTTACAGGAGCTGACTTGGGGAGATAAAGGGGGGAAGAAACTGCAGTTAGAGAGAGCAATAGAAATAAAAGTGCGACTTCTAATTGCATGGGAAGTTTTCATCCTTAGAGGAGTAGGGGAGATCCCTACTCAAGAATATTATATTAATTGCTTTTAGGCAAAGGGGTTTACAGATGACAAGGGCTCTTATACCCTGCTGCTGATGTGGCATCACATTTTTTATAAAGGTTTCTATTTGTGAATATAATATAGGCTCTTGCATACAAAAAACTGAGGCTATAGTCATTAGGCATCAGAACACATCAAAACCATTAAATTTTTAATTTAATTACTTAGAAAATGTCAGTTTCCCCTGCATTACATCACCAGTACATACATGCGTATCTTCCTTTTCCTGAGCTTCTTGAATGTTACTGGCTACAACAAAAAATTTAAAAGTATGGGGGCATGCCACGTAAGATTTTCCTAGCATGTTTGTAATATCACTTTAGGATATGAAATGTATCTTCCTCTTTTGCCTTCTGCCTTACCTGTATACATGGAAAATGTTTCTACTCCATGAGGACAGAAAAGCATTGAAAAATGAGCGTGCACACACATGCAGGTGGTTTCATAAAGATTCTAATCAATCATCGCTGCTGCTTTTCCTGTGCTCCTCCATGGCAGTAAGACAGCACATAGCTTTCGTCGTGCAGTTCAGTGCATTTAGACATTAAAATGCATCATTCTTTCATAAAATATAAGTAAGTAAAAGTGCATCTCAGGTAATAGCACTGGAAGTGCAGATAAGAATTCTGCACCTCCAGGGCAGATTTGTTGCTGGTTGCCATACTGTTGCTTTGGTGACAATGAAATTTGTTCTACCATTTCAACATGCAAGGTTCAGAGCCTGCTTTTTAGCTTGCTTTCTCTATGCAAGTTGGTCTCTTAATCATACAGATCACAGATAATTGTTCCCACCACCTCTGTCTGTAGCATCTTTGAAATTGTTTTCTTCTCTCTCTTTTAAATGTGCTTTTTTTAAAGTTAGAGACAACATGTGAAAAAAAGGGATACAAAAAAAATGTATTTAATAATAGTAATGCTTTAAGTAGTGTAAAAGCATAAAGGAAAAAGAGCATCTTTAAAAAAACTGTGTTAAAATTCATAAGAAACCCACCAGTTGTAGAAGAAATCACACAGAACCTCACAGAAGCAGAAAAGAATGGAAACACTATGAGAATAAATACATTTGCCAGCTTTCTTGAAAAAGTTGTTTCCAAGTGTCATCACTTCTGTGAAAGTTGCTGTGTTGGCAGAGCCATAAAAGAATATTATTTCGTTGTTAGTTGGACAAGTGCAACAAAACAAATTGTGATGTGAGAGGGGAATATGGTGAGATTTTCTTTTGTACATCCAATACCACCTGAATCTAAAAGGCCATTGCTTTCCCAGTTTCCTAAATACCAATATGTGTATCAGTGTAAATAAAAATGGAAGATGGCTTAACATGAATTTTCCTCTTGCAATGGTTAATGTGGAAAAGAAAAAAACACAGAAATAAGTGGTCAGTCTCCAAGAGAAATGCTTCAGTTCCTTCACCATCCTTTCTGAAGGGGATGAATCTTTCAAGAATGTGTCTGTAGCACTGTATAACTTTTGCAGAAGTCAGAAAGAGTAATCTCTGCAAATTTTCCGGTGGTTCCCTTTGAACTGCAGCAATTGGCAGTGTAGAGTTACATATAAAATGTCAATTAATATCCACAAGTTTCTAGACTTGATAAAATAAATGGTAGGTTCTTTAGGTACAACCGTAGCTGGGAGTGGTGCAGTCTGGTTCCATGCAGAATACTAGGGGCTGTATCAAGTATTTACATCATAGATTTTGAATCTGCAAGACCCAGTTCAACTCTGATACTGGGTTAGATTTCAGTGAAATGGTGCTCACTTATGCCAGGTTAGAATTTGATTTTACAGAGATGAAAAAGCTGAAATTTTCTTAAGAAATTAGGCTATTGTAGTAGTGTATGGTGAATTTAGAGCTAACAGAAATATTAGTAAGGTTTCTTTATGGTGGAGATGTTTAGAACCATATGCAGAGACAGGAATCATAAGATTATTTGCTTTGCGGGAAACCCTTGAGTATGCTGTTAGCATCAAATGCAAACAACATTTAGTCATTAGTGACCTGCTCAGCTGCTTGAATTAGTGACCTGAAGGAGAGAGAACTATTACCAATCCACTGAAATAATGTCTTCACTTACAGCGAATTTTCAACTCTGATGCATTAAGAAAAATCACTGCTTTGTGACCAGCAGACTCATCCTCCTGGTTATGTGCTAGTCTGTGATGTCTGTGTCTCAGCTTGCAGAGTGCAGTACGGGTAAGCTGCCATCAGCTGCTGAGAATTCATTTCCTCAGCCCGCCCTGCCTGCTCGTGCATCAGTGCCCGCCGCCAGACAGACCTGCACAAATCTCACCAACTTTGCAGTTGTCTCACCCTCTAGTGGCTTGTCTGGGAAGCAAGATGTAAATGGTGGTTAAATTTGAGTGCTGGTACTAAAATTCTAGGATGTTGTTCCCTGTGCTTTCAGCTGACAACTGTGCGTGGATGTACTTGCAAACTATGCTGTACTGACTAATTTCAGTCTGCCTAAAATTGAGATGCTGCCCACTATGCTAAAAATCTTGATTACAGGGAATGTCAGGTAGAATAGGGTTTTCCACTGTTGTCATCATTTATATAAGCTGGCCAGAAGTGTGTCTATGGCAGTTTGAAGGGGTGGTGTTTTGATATTATTTATATCTAACATAAAATCTCTTTTAGTATGTGACTGAAACTTATGTTGTTGAAATGAGGCCATGGTTTTTCTTCTCAGAGAAGCATACACACTATGAGGTTAAGTGACACAGTATCTGTGTGAAGCAGTGTGCTTAGTTTGTTACTTGCATAGCTTCTTTATTTTGAGTTCTGTCTCTTCATGTTGATAGAAGGAGATTCTGCTTAAAATCTTCTGAGGTTCTGTTTATTTATTTATAAGATCTGTGTGGACATCTGAATAGTGATATCTGAACAAAAGAATTAATGAAAGCATGAATGTGGACAGGGTATTGACTTTTCGCTGCTGCAGACTCCCATGGCATTCAAAATTATATGACAGAGGATTTTGTACCTACAGTAGATGGAGAAAAAATATTTAATACCTGATGACAGGTGGAAATCAAGCTGTTAGTGGGATTACAGAGATTTGGAAGTATGGATCTATTTCATGCTGATCCTTTTTGTGCCAGAAACGTAGGTCACTTGACAACTTTGCTGAAATTGGGTTGCTCATGGAACAAGCAAAATTGACACTAGTACAGTGTAGTAGTTAATTTATCTTGTTTTAACTTTGTTCCACTAGTGCTCTTGCATTATTTAGGTAGTGTTTATTCAGGGTAGGAGGAGTTGGTCAACTGAAAAAACTGGATTTAGACAGTAAAGCCTTCACTACAAACAGAGTACTTTCAGATTTCAGGCTGTTGAAATTATTGCAGTACTGTTTCTCCCAAAATGCTGTAGTCAGTGTTCTTTATATGTTTCCGTTGCTACTTTTGTTCAATCTAGGATATATTTGTTATTAATAGCTCCTTACCTTTAACAGTACCAGTATTTAGGAGAGTAAATACATAGATCTTCGAGTCCAGTGACAAAATATGGCAAGATTGTATAGCTGAGAACTCTTGCCAGACAAAAATTTTCATTAGTATTTCTAGCTTCTACAATCTTTCTTAAACTCCATCTCCCTGCAGATAGTGCTGAGATAGTTTTTGCACTGATCAGCATATACAAACAGGTGTTTCAGCTTTCTGCAGGAACTGTTTGTGGAAGTCAGGGGTTTGTTCTACTTAAGCTGAGAATTACTCCAAGGAAGCAAAGAAGAAACACTCATTAAATTGAGCACCTACTTTTAGCAATGTAAAGCACGGGCAAGAGTTGCTTTGTGTTGCAGAAGGAGTGATGGTTGCATTTGGCATTCAGCACTTCTGTATCCTGCTCTATCAAAGGTCTGAGCCTTAGCTGTAAGGAGGTCTAAGGTGTATGAGTCGGCCACTATGGGATTATTTGCTATTTTTGTTCATTTTACATAGAGATCTCTCTTCTGAAAGGATTTTGGACAGAACTAGCACAAATCAGGTTGTGAAATGAGTTTGCCGTGTGTTCTCCTCTTGCAGATCATCATAGCTGAAAAGGACATGTGAATTTTTAAAACCAGTAAGGGATGCTAGAAGAGAAGCAGGAGAGGAATTGTCTTCATCTGAAAAGGTTTCTGTGTAGAAGAGGGTAACTGGTTTCTGCCTCTGTCATGACCTTAAGACTATGAGTGCGTTAAAAGTGAGATATGTGTCTATGGACACATATTTGTTTGTTTATTTCCTAATAATAAGTGTGTGGTAACCAGAGCTTCCCTGAGTGATTCAGGTGCTTTCCCAGGCTCTGATGATATACTGTGTCTATTTGCATCACAAATTCAAATGCAGTTCAAATAGAGTAATTATTCTGTCTCTAAAGAACTTGATTAATCTTCCTGTCTGCACACAGCAGAACTGTTCCAGCTCAGCTTTACACCAGAAAGATATTTATTGTATTTAGGCATAGGGAAGTCTCCATTATGGAAGATGTACAAGTCACTGGAAGTGGTGGGCTGCTAATTTTGGATGGAAGTTTTGTTATTCACAGGTAGAATTCCTTGGAAAGTATGTCTTTTTAATGCTTTTGGATAAGGATGTGTGAAAGGATGTTGACTGGCAGATCTCATTTGCTCCAGCCAGTATGACTAGATCAAACAGGCAAGAGGAATAGAAAAACAAAGGAGCAAGATGCTGGTAAGGGGAGCTTGCTCTGGGAAGCAAAACTGCAGTGACAGAGCTGGTCAGGGGGTGACATGAGAATTTGCTGGGAGGGAGGAGCAAGAGAGCTTGGGAGGAAGGGAAAAAAACAGCTACAGAAAAGAAGGAATAAAACATTTTGTAGCCAGCTTTGGAAAAAGGTTATTGTAGGGTAAAGAGAGAGGTCAAAATGACAAAGTAGATTTGATAGATTGATTTGAGATTTTATTCAATGTTTTTTGACTCAACACCGCTGAAAAAAGCATCACATACTAGCAAAACTTCTCAAGTATTTTCTATGATTGGCTTTTTAGCAGTGATTTCAATACTGTACTCCCAAACCCTGACACTTTGTGGTGAAAAGTTCTATTACATGATACAGATATGAAATCTGTTGCATTCTTAATTTTTTTTTCCACTTATGTAAAATTTTATAGCTGTAACTTGCTGCTCCCTAACCTTGGAGTGTAATAGTCTCATCACTGAGATGATGTTGTGTTTTCTTTCATGACAGAAAAGAAATAATAACACAAAAATATGGACAGATTTTCAGACTTCATGCATGTGAGCTTCGCATGTTCATTGTTCTGCTCCTTTGAAAATTTAGCAATGTATGCCAGATCAAAACTTAAGGCATTATAGTTTGGAATCTTGCTCTCCATGGTTTTCCAAAAAAGGCAAAGAAAATGTGAGGATTGCTTGAAAGCGTTTATAACCATCTCTTTAAACTTCATTTTAGTTTGGAAGATGGGAAATGAAACATCTTTGGGTAGCATCATTGTATTAGATTTTGTAACTGTTAATCTCAAGATTTTTCCAAGTAGCTACTAGATTAATGAGACTGATTGAACTTCCTGGGAAATTAATGGTTTGTGGAAATGCTGATAGGTATTGACAAAAGTTCTTTGCAGATTCAGCTTAGACTTGCAGGGGAGGCTGTAGCTCAGATAGTTTATATATTTGTTTCAGGGTTTTTTTTGGTTTTTTTTTTTGGTTTTTTTTTTTTTACAATATGGGTTGGATTTTTGAAAGAGTTTCATAGTTCAGCATGTAATCTGTATTTACTTGCTTGCAAAGCTGGATTCAGATGCTATCGATATAGTAGATCCAATGATCACATCTTAATTTCAACAACACAGAAAGTCTAGTTTTGAGTACTTAATACCAAAAAATGAAGCAAACACATGCATGACATCAAATCATGAGTTGGTATCACTTGTTCTTCTGGCCCAAGCTTGATCACCTATTTTTGAATAGCTGCCTTTGTCCAGAGAAGATTTTATGCTGAATCAGTTTATTCTCACCTAAATTTGGTCAGATTGCATTTCTTTCTTTGCAGCTGTCAGAAAGTCAGGAAACAAAAAGGTCCATGAAGCCAAGACAAAGGAATACATTAGTTAATTAAACAGAAATGCAATCATAGCTTATCTGGAAGCATTTTATTGCCAAGAGATTCAGTATAAAGGCATGAAATTCTGTTTTGTGGGCTAAACAGAGGTGGATTATAAAATGAAATGTTACTCTGAAAATTGCCCTTGATATTTAACATATTTTAAGAGTTGTAAAGTTTCAGCTACTCTATAAATGATGTTAGAAGAGATTTTTACTCTCTTTTACTAAGGGTACATACTTTACCGTAAAATCTTCTATAATAAACTGTGTGTAATTTAAATACCATGAATGATTGGTTGGTTTTGTTTGGGGATTTTTTTTCCCTTTTTTTTCTCCCTAACTTCAGGGTCATGTAGGGTTAGCAGTCCTTTTGGCTGTGGGACACCTGAGGAAAAACAAGTAAGGTTTACAGGTTGCTGAACTTCAAAGGTGTTAAAAAACCCCAACAGTTTAAACTATGCGTAAAATTTTTTTGTCCCAAAAGTTTCAGCTTCAGCATATGAAAATTTTCAGTTGCACCTTAGAGCACGCAGTTAGTGCAATCCTGAATTGATTTTGCCAGGCACTAAGCAATTGTTGACATAAGTATATTGGAGAAACCTAAGCACATGAGTCATTCCACAAAATGACTCCCAAATCTTAGTAAAATAAAAAGTCTCTGTGAAGATCTGGCCCAAATTTTTCTGAACAATTAATATTTAGTCCAAATAAAGAAGTAAGTCAATCACTGTTATTCCATGTCCTACATCATATGTCCAAGCATGAATTTTTACTTTGTACTGCCTTTCAGCATCCCCACCAGGCTATTACAAGAGGCAAAGCTCAAAAGGGCCCCAGGAACAGCAGCCTCCTACTTTCCTTTGGCTCAGACTTGTGGCAGAAGAGCTAGAGTAGTGTCTGAAAATCCTGCAGTAGGTGTTGAATCGAGGTTTTGGCAGCTTGTGCAAGGTGAACTCTGCAATTACCAGTTTGTGTTCTGTCTTCCAATGGAAATCTGTGTATTTACATACACAACAGGATTTATTCTGACACAGGTGTAGTTTATCATTATCTCTGTGGGGCTAAAGTTCAATGAATCAGCCCAACGTTTGCCTTGGAGTTACTGGAAGGGAAGCACTTCATGATTTGTGATTAGCCATCAGCTTTAGTTAAATTGTTTACAGTTTTTGTTGAGTCTCTCCTGGGGCCAACTTCAGTGTTACTGAATAGAAGAATCTGGTAAAGGTCTCATTTTGAACATGTTCTAGAATTTGTGATGTATCTATAATATTTTATGTGCCAAAACAGTTAAAAAGAAAAACCTTTGTTTTTTAGGGGTAATTAATTCCATGTGTAAGAAAAAATAGATGTGATTTTCTGGGATTGTCTGTTTTGGTATTGAAAAATGAAAGGAGACTTCACAGTAAAAATTACTGTAGAGCCTGTTAACATCTGAAACTTTGGAGCAGACATATTTAAGGACTAAAAAGAGGCTCACTGCTTCATTGTGATGAAATGTATTATAGTAGACTATGCTTAGGGACAAGTAAATTTCAGGAAGGAAGTAGGGAGTCTAGAAACAACAATACACGTGTTTCTTAAAGGTAGTAGATGCTGCCCCCTACCTGGGAATGCATTGTTTTTGGAGGCTACATGAATTTTTCAGAGCTGGGCTTGTCAATAATGCTCCTCGAACTTGATTCATCAGCGTTTGGTCTCTCCTGTTTTTGCCCTAGTCCCTGTTCCTACTGTGCTGGCTGGCTTGCAGCCTTTTTCTTGTTTGCCCTCATCCCCTCCTTCCAACCTTCCCGAGTGCCAGCTCTCTGCCTGTTTGGGATTTGGCTGTGCTGTAGACCTTTGCTAATGGCTGTGGTAATCAGGATGGAAAAGAAGAGTGAAGTGCCTTTGTGGGAGACTAACACATTAATAGCAGCTTGAAAGGTGCCTGCAGTTCTGCCTTGTGTCATGTGTAGGGCTGCTTTTAGATCTTGTGTGATTTCCAGAGAATCGCGTACCGGTTTGTACCAGTGACGGGCGTGTTATGTAACGGGTGGGAGAGGTTAGCTCGTGCCAGCGTCTCAAGTAATGCACATCACGACTCTCTCTTCGTGCAGTATCACCTCTTACTTTAAGAATGCACAAACACAGAGGGCTCGTAAGAGATTTACAGAGGAACTTTTTCTTAGGCACATAATGATATGCAAATATCTCCGGATCAAAGGTAAGTCAAAGAAAAATGGCACTGAGTAGAATAAGTCAACTCAGCTAGCAGCCTGTCTGCATGACAGACTCACAGGCAACTCCAGAGCTGTCAGCTTCACCACCTGTGGAGCCCACTAAGGGGCCAGATGCTGCTGTTGGATGACTTGTTTTCAGCAGCTTGGCATCTGGGCTCTGTGATGGCCCGTGTGTCAGGTTGGAGTGGGAGCTTTCACTGTGCTGCTGGGATTGGACACAAAGGAAAACAGATTTTCTGAGGTTACGGTAATTAAAAATAAATTGTTGTGTCTGGTTTTAAGCCAGGTTTTACCTGCCAGTTATTACAAATCCACCTCAAGAAAGAAGCCTGCAGTTTTGCTTTATTTAAAGGTACACATTTAAATTGCATGAACTTGCTGTTTATTTCTAGATTTTGAGGAAAAGTAGGAAGCATGTCCGTATACCTGTATTCACATATAAAAACTGGCTGGCCTGAAACTGAAGACATAGTGTAAAGGAAAACATAAGTTATGTGACTTACTTTTGTTGGGCTTGGAGGTAAAAAAGAGGGTAGCTTTCTTTTTTTTATTATTTTTAAATTTTTATTAACACAATACTTCACTGGTTGAAATCAATTAAAAAGAAACAAAACCAATGTCTCGTCTTAGGAGAGCTCTTGCCAGCAATGTTCTGGTGTAGCTTCCACATAAGTTTCTGTAGTCCACAGTCCAGGGAGAGATCGTGGGGTTTTTACCCTTTATGGGTATAGCCAGCTGCAGGTGCTGGTAAGTCCTGCACTGGGTGGGCTTTGCTTAGGGTTGAGCACATTTCCTCACTGGCAGTCAGTGGCACTGTTTTGACTGAATGCATGTTCCACAACTGAGTAAGTTCAGCCCTGAGCAGGGGACTAACATACAACCAGTAAATGGCTTGTATAATGTTTAACTCTAAAATTTGCACATGAACATGCCATTTGGAAAAGAAAAGGCGTAATTTGGGTGAGAGAATTTGCTACCTGCAATTGCAAATTACTATGTTGAGTTGTTTCCTCAAACTTAAGGGTCTTAATTTTCAATTTGACTCTTTTTTTTTTTTTTTTTTTTTTTTACTAAATCTGGCTTTATCAATTTTTACCCTGGGAAAATGAGCTAGGACTATTTTGGTCGACTTGTGAATGGTCAGAGAAGCACTTAACATTGCAGAATGCATTCAGAAGCTACCTGAGATGCAGGAAATCTGCATGCTTATAAAAGTCTTGAACTGTGGGACACCTGTGTGCTGTAATCTTCCTCTGCAACCCAACAGCCCTGTGCCCCAGTGAATTATTCTCAAACACATTCTAGAAAGGAGATGTAGTGGCCAAAACAGGAGTATATAACAGACTTTCCAGAATGTTTATGACTACTCTACAGAAGTCACTTTATATTTTCAAACACATTCGTTTTCATAGATTTATAACAGCTAATAGATAATAACAGCTTAAAACTTAAACCTACTTGAGGTTAAAAAAAAAAATATCCTGGAAAACAATATTTTTGGGGAAATACTGGCTCTCCTGTGATGGACTTCATCCGTTTGCAGTCTGGATTAAGATTTTCTCTTTTATTAGTATCTGCTATAGTTCCTGAGTCATCTTTCATGATACCTTTTTATTGACGGTAAAAGAAGTTGAATCAGATGAATGAGTTAGACCTTTTATAATTTCTGAAAGAACTATTCCATTGATAAATATATAATATGATAGATTTAATCAGTTTTGATAGTGCAGGCAGTACAGTAATATTGCACTCTGACAGGAAATTCTTTTGAAATCTTTTCAAATTATTTTGAAATCCTAATATTAACAACAATCAGGTAATTAGAGCCAGTTTAGTGTTTTTTCAGTACTAGTGCATATTTTCCTTCTGTTAAATCAAGTCAGAAGTAAAAACAAAGTTTATTAAGTGGTATAAATTAAGTTAGTTCATTCCCTTACTGTTGAATTTGTTGTTTAGCTGGTTCAAGGAGTTCTAGTTACTTGTATTCCTCAAAATATCATAGAACCATAGAACCATTTGAGTTGGAAAAGTCCTCTCCCAACAAACAAAGGTACTATATTGTGGCAGTTGTGTATCACATCGCAACTATATTGTCTCTGTATTACTACAAAATCCTGATTTTAATGGGAAATTAACTGTTTGAATAGTTTTCTAGATATTAAAAAACCGAAACAGCGGGTGAATCCAATGCATGTCTCGGTTCTGTGTGTACAAAATGTTACAAGAATGAAAGGGGGAAAGTAACACTGGTATAGGTTGTCCTTAGAAGCTGTAAATGTTCATCCTTGAGGGTTTTAATGATTCAGCTGACAAAAATCCCTGTGCAACCTGGTCAGGATTCAGTATTGACCCTCTATGGAGAAGGGAGCCTGAATTTAAATCTTTAACCCTGAATAACTGTGATTTTCTGATCCTGTAAAAAACGAGCTTGTGAAAAGAAGGAAATACTAAAGAAAATGTTGGTATCAGAGAATTTAATAAAGGTTAAACAACAACCTGTTTCTATATTAAAAAAAAAAAAAAAAAAAAAAGATTCCCTGTGCCCTGCATGGAGTCACAGAGGGTTTGAGATTGTTCTCAGAGGTTTCACTTCTTAAAGTTCTTGCTGTAGGGGGAATATTGAGGAACATTGAAGATGGCTCTGACATGTCATTCCCAGCAGGTAATCCCATCCAAGGCTGATATTGTGATGACTGATGTCATATCACAGTAGGCAAAGAAGATCTAAGTTATTACCTCTGATTTAGCCAGAGGAACACCGAATTGATGAAATTGTTAAACTGGGACTTTGTAAGGAGTAAATGACCAAACACATATCTTTTTATACAGTTTGATCTGTGACTGTGTAAACTCTTGACATAGGCTAAAAACTTTTGTTGCATTGGTAGTGTTCCTGACTAAAACATCCGCTGCTGTCATTCCAGAGGGTTCGCAACTGGTTCTGCTTTCCTTGTTTTGTTTTTCTTCTCTATCGATATCTTCAGAAGGCTTCTTGGACTAACATCCACTATCCAAAAAGATGCACTATCTCATTTTTGCATAGATGCTACTTAATACCACTAAAATTACTTAAAAATAGAACTGCTCTTGCAATTTTCAAGTTTTATGATAGAAATTACTGTTTCTCTTGACCAAGTCAAAGCAAAAAGTATTTTTTAAATCAGAATAGATTGTTCAGAAGCTACTCTGCCTCATCTGTGAAGCTATTCCATAGAAATTCATAGTTCAGTAGTTTAGGTCTTTGCTCTTCATCATATACTAGACTCCTGTACCAGTCTTAGCAAGAACACGTTATGGTATTTGGTGGTACATCATATGGCAAGAGCCATCAGAATGCCTCCTTAAAACATACTGGTTGGTGTATTTTACAAGAGACTTTCTCATTCATCAGTTCTGCTAGCAAGAGTTCACAAATGGACAAAGAACAGCAAAGTGTAAATTTGCCATGGTAAAGGCAGAGAGAGAATCCCCCTGTGCAGGCAGCAGTACTCATAATTGCTGCGTACTGAAGATGCCTGCTTCCTTTCCCTCAAAACAATCTAGTTGTTTTCCATTTTCACAAAATTTTGTTCTTTAAGAAATAGAAATGTGTTTCTCTGCTTCCTGCTGATTGGAAAATGTTCATTTTTCTGACATTTCTTTTTGGATAGAGATTAGACCAGTTATGTCTGTCATCCTCATAATGGATTACCAACATTTTCTGTCTTCGGGGATTATGCTATGAGTGATTGAAAGACTACAGTGTACACAAAGAGTAGCACCTTTCTGGTGGGGCCTGCTGTGAGCACCCTTCTCATCCCATTGCCTTCTACTGTGTGAAAGCCCACTTGTGATGCCAGGTTCTGACTTCACTGATATGTGCAGTTTGATCCGTACACTTTCTCTCCTGTCTCCAGTCACCTGCTGTCAAAACTGCCATTGTTTTGGAGCAGTCCAACTTGACAAAGCCAGGGATCAAAGAGGAAAGATCAAGGAAAAAGAAGCTTTCAGAGACAAGGGATCCAGAAATTCCCAAGTCCAATGGATTTATCCCAAGTTTGACTTTCCTAAAGAATAAACTGGTTTTTTTTCTATTTGAGAAACAATACTGTAATCATAATGATGTCAAAACCAATTATCTTTTTATTAATATTTCCATCCAGATATTTCTGTACCTTGTAGAGAATGAAGAATAAAAGGTTGAACAGTGGATGGACTCTGGTGTAAGAGGTAGCTTTACACTGAAAATGTTTTTACAATTAGCAGCATGTCCCTTTCTATAGAAACAAAAAAGATGTGAGAATGGGTATTCCTGAAATAATTCAATAGCAAAAGAATTTATTTTTCCAAAAGTACAAAGGAGAAAATGCATGAGTACAGATGGAATTAATATGAAATTATATGCCGTAACAGTGGTTCTACCTCCAATAATGTAAATTGGAAGACTGAGAAAGACATTTTCATCAGAAACAAAGCCTAAAACTTACCCATGTTTTGTTACTTGATGGTGTACAGAAACATGACCTCTGTGATGCACTTTACATGGGCTCATACACTTTATTTTCTGTGCAGCGCTATTTATGCAGATCTCTGAGTCAAGATAATGATTTAATAAATAAAAAAGATATCTACAATGTCAATAGATGATAGTTAACTATGAAGTAACAAACTTGGAAAGCCGAGAAACTGGCTAATATTGATTTCAGAAAACATGAGGGAAAAGGGTTACTTTATGTCCATTTAAAGTTATTAATGAGTATTCAGTTTGCAATATCTTCTACTATTAAAGAGAGTTTTTCAGAGTTTGAGAGTTTTTCAGCCTTTGCAGGTTTTCAAACTCTTGTTGTCCAGCCATAAAAGTATGAAATCAAAGATGTCATGAGGTAAGAAAAAACACTGCAAGAAAAAGAGCTTACATAGTTACAGTCACATCTGCCTGTGTTCTCTGGGACATTACTTAGTCCTATTAAACCTGTCAAAGTTTATCTGGTAGCACCTGCTCAGAAGGGATATCAGCATTGCTTATCTTGCTCTGGGGTTATGGTTTATTCTTATCAGTTTTGAAATAAGTGACTATGTTAAATTACTGTGCTATGATAAATCACAGATGTAGACCTAACATGCTCTTTTACTTTAAGGTGTACTGAGTTCTCCTGAGTTTGTACCATTTAAGAATGAGAGTAGAGAAAAGATACAGATGTATTTTGCTATGCATATCAAGCTTTTTACAAAGAGAAGTCCAAGTCTTGTATGTACTGAGATAATTGGTTAAGCTTTTATTAGCCACTGCAAAATAAGAAATTGGTCAAGAAAAGAATGGGAAAAAATAACCTTGGCCAATCCAAGACTTACATACAAGCCTCTATGTCATAGACAGCTTTCTGGTCCATGCAGTAATTACACACTGGAATTGTGACCTTTGGAATTAGAACTGCTTTTGTGCTCTCTCATGTAAAGATCCAGTTTGGCCATAAAATACTTATAAAAATTTGTGAAGGAAATTTGACTGAATGAGTCTGGTGGATAATTTAGAAACTTGGGTATCTTGGGCACTTTGCTGAATTTATACCTCAATATTTCTCTGAATGCCCCGTCTTTGTGATGCCATTCACTAAGTGATGGCATGAGGATCTTCTCAAGAGGATGGATTTTTGTTGTTCCTTTGTCTAACAACTAGAGAGTATGGAATAACCAAGGCTGTCCAAAGTGTTAGGTAGCCTTTGTTGTGCACCATAAGAAATCATAATAGGGTCTTGTCTTTTAAATGGTAACAGTCTCCTCAGGAACTCTGTGTCTGAATACACACAATTTAGATACGCGATCACAAGCCACAGGTAATCATCACAAGCTTTTAGAATTGAATATGTGTTAAGCCTTTTAAACAGTTTAAAGTAACACATTATAGATTCCTCTGTTTTCTCCTTTCTTCCTGAGTCTGTCTTTGTGAAGTCCAAATATCTCATAGATTCTTGAAAACTTACAGAAACAATTAAGTGTTAATCCGTTTTTTTCTTTTTTTTTCTTTCGTGACATTCTGTGTACATATAACAACTAAAAAGTTTTCCTTTATTCAGGTACACGTTAGATGATAGACTTCAAGTTTAGAAATGTCAATAGCTCACGAAAGTTTATGCAAACCTTTGCTCATGGGAGGTGTTGGCTTGCAATTTCTTGGGTGTTCAGTATGATTTTCCGCTGCCTGTCAAGTGGATATTGGTGCAGTCCTAACTCTAGGAATACACTGTTGCAATAATTGTAAATAACACATACATGAAAATTATTTTTAAAACAGCAACTGTCCTTTTCAAGGTAAACATATTTTTTTTCTGCCGTAGTGGCAATTTTAATGTGGGCAAGCAGTATTCCATTGGATTTTTTGTAGGTGGTATCCTTAAATTACACAGAGAAAGTTTCGCTTTCCCTTCCTAGCCCAAGTATGCCTGTTTACTTCTAAGTTTAAAAATCAGTTGATTCATATGAAAGATACTAAATTTTTTTAAAAATAAGTTTGTTCTGTTTGTTCTTTGACTATACTGTTTAGTTGGAGAACTACTTCTGTTGACATACTTTCAAGGGAATTTATTTTTTTACCAGGTGGTAGTCAGGTAATGCTATATGAAAGAATGTCTTGTGTGTTGGATGTCAGAGGTAACTAGTATTGTATTGGCAGAGTTCAGAAGGTAGTGGTTTGGGTCTTGCACTTGTTCTGTCACTCTAGCAAGGTTCTTAGGCAACTGCTTAACTGCAGACATGTGGGGAACCCTCTAAGTTGCATGGAATACAAATACATTTATAAATGAACTTTAAGGAAGCAGTTGTCTCATGTAA
Source organism: Rhipidura dahli (assembly GCA_013399225.1). Classification (NCBI taxonomy): domain Eukaryota; kingdom Metazoa; phylum Chordata; class Aves; order Passeriformes; family Rhipiduridae; genus Rhipidura; species Rhipidura dahli. The sequence continues at coordinate 790,102 of VXAC01006542.1, read as the reverse complement.
TTCTTTCAACATGTGTACAGAGTAGAAGTCCATTACTTCTGAAGAAAATGCTGTTATTGTTTGTTGAAGATGAAGAGGGAAAAAATAGGAGCTCTGAAATGAGGAGGTACACCTGTACAGAAAAGCAAGGCATGCGATAGTAAATATGTAAGAATGTCAGTTTTGCCATTATATTAATATTTTATGTAGCTCCTTTGTTTTCTTACTGTTCTCTCTTTTTAGTCTCTCAAAACAGGAGTATTGCTGAAATCACTACAATTCAGTGTATGGATATGTTCTCCTGTGCTCTTTGTAAGACCTTAAGTTCATTTGAAGAAAACAAAGTAGGCTTCTAAATCATTTGGCTACATCTGAAAATTTTACTTCACTTTCTTAAAGGGTTTACTTTAGAAAAACACTTATTCCTATAATTAATTTATATTATTAGGAGAATTGTTTGCTTTGAAAGGACATTCAGACAGGGGTTCCAGGGAAAGGTCTGTCACCAGTATCTGTTTTACTTCTCATTTTATTCTTAGAACCTGTTGAGTTTTGTAGTAAGGTATCTGAGTATCTGAGTATACAAGCATATGACACAACTCTCTTTTCAACAAATGCTGTTACGGAAGTACCTTTTCCCTGCCCTTAATAAACAAGGATTTGAGATAGTGCAGTCTAATCACACCAAGAATAGCAAACTATGCCAGTAAACTTCTGATAAGTCATTGGTACCGGTTCCATTTTTCTTAGTCTTTAGAAACCTTGGTGTTCTCCACATACTTAACAATACTTCCTCTAACAATTGCCTAAATATTTGTCACATTTAGATTTCAAATATAATCTTCGGATCTGGATACACAAGCATGGTGTTCTTTAACAATACACGTGGATGACATTTTTCAGTAATCTTTCTACTTAGGTACATTTCATAATTCTTTCAGCACATTGTCTTACTTGCACAGTCCATGATACTTGGCTGTTCTCTGTGTTCAGCTTCACTCAACAACATAGAAACCTAAAACTTTGCTTTCTTTTACTTTTTTTTGACACTGAAGAAGTATAGCATTGTTCTGCCAGCTATTTCTAAATAAGAAAAGTCTTGTATGCATATTTGTGGTAAAATAATATATCTTATGATTTAGAACTTGAAATTGGGCTATGAAGAGGAGGAATCCTTTTTCTAAATGAACCAGATGGTGCTTGATAGAAATTAATCAGGTAGACTTAAAAGTCCTTGGAAGGAAGAAGTTCTATAAGTACACATAATAAAACTAATGCTGAAGAAAACTGAAAATAATAAAGAGTTTTCTCCACTATTCCTATATCTAGAGCACTTCAATGGCAGAATGAGAATTAGCTATTTAGTACTTTGTCTTTCAGTGGAAATGGAAAAAAAAGGTTAAAAAATAGATAGATATCAAAACATGCAGATAAATACCACAAAATTACCTAAATTCTATTGAAGCTACCGGAATATGTTTCAAATATATGGCATGGCAGCCTAGCTACTTTTTTCCTTCTTAAAACCAAAAATCATAATCAATTTTTAATCTGGATTTTTTTTTTAATCTTTGCAAATACATCAAACGTTTTCAGCAGATAAAGTGTTCTGTTATTTCCTCAATTATGAGCATTTAATTTTGTATGTATTATATATAATATCTATATATCCTATGGAAACAAATCCATCTTATAACCAATGAAAGTGAATGTCAAAAGAGATGTGTCTGTTGCTGTCGTGTCCCTTCATCTTCTTTTGTGTTAATTTTCTCATGTCATTGATTTCAAATTCTTCAATGTCTGGCTGAAGCATGACCCATTGAAAGTTTCAGGATATGGTGTTTTGCAAGAGGAAAAATGTATGTTGTGTATCTACTGGACTGGGCAGTGGGTAAAAAGCGAGCTATGGACAGTCCCTGTTTCAGGGAAAATGTTAAAAATCAATGGCAAAATGCTCACTGACCTCAGTGGTTTTCTATCTGATACACATGTGCATATTCATTTTAGATATCAAAAAGGCAGACCAAGAGCTAAACACATATTTCTCTAGTCACATAAGACATGCAGAAGCTAAGTCAAAATACGGGTTTAAAATATCAAAAGACAAACAAGGGTTAACACCTATGAACCTATGATAGCAGTAATACTGTATCAACAGCCAGTTCCAATTCCAGGCCTCCTCCTAACAGTTCAGTCATTATTTGTTATGCTTAAAAGTCTTGTATAGGAACTGGTAAAAGAGGGACATTTGGCTCATAGTTACAATGTGGTATTCACTGATAACTCAGTTGAATAAACATATATAAATCCTGTTGCTAACTAAATGATAATTTCTCATCTGCTGTTCAATATGGAGACAACCAATCTAATATGAATAGATAATTGTCAGGCAAGGGCTTGTGAATACATGTACCATTCTCTTAATATCTCTGTGTTCAAGGTAAAGACATGCAATTAGATAAAAGGGGACAATGAGAACACTCACAGACATGCACTGAAAACCAGAATGTATGACCATAAGAGAGACTTTTTGCAGTATTTTTTGTGGATAATACAATGATCTCAACTAAAGAAGGTGTCTTTTGAATTATGAGACCACCCAAATTTGCTATTGAGATAGAAAATATGTTTATAGAAAGATTTTAGGTGTGCTGTTCACTAATTCCTTTACTATCTAAAAATGTATTTTTATATATCCTTGTTTTTCCCTGCCAATCACATAATGAGTTAGTCCCTGTTTCTTTTCTTGTGGGGCTAAGCTGGCTTCCTCATTTTTGCAGTTCATCAATACAAAACTGATTTGAAGCTGAGCTGTATAATAATAAGCCTTTCAGCAGCCAGGCTTGACACTTGCCTTGTAATTAAGGCCTTGATGGTTGTGTTGATGGCAAATGAAAGAAAATGGCTTTGTTCTCAATTCCAGAGGCTTGATTGCTGGTTCTCGTTCTCACCTGAATTCGACCCATTCTGCATTGTGCACATGATTGCTGGAGTGTGAGTAATTGCAGTGCTGGCAGATGACATTTTCATGAAGCACACTCTGCACTGCTCCAGAGGGAATTTACAGAATTTATAGCTGGAGAAGCTCATCAAACATGGATTTAGGAAATGCCTATGTGAAAAGTGGGAGCCCACAACCAAATATCGGAGCTTTTCTTTTGACATTTGCTTTTACATAAAAGACTGTCTGCACCCTGTCTTACCTTATGGTAGCAGCCTATGCATGACTAGATTTTGTGATTAAGTGAAGTTACTGAAGTTTGTTAATGCAATTTTTTGCATGTTTTCTTGTAATTCTTTGTTAGCTCAGGAAAGTAGATGGAAAATGTTTTTCTCATTTCCACTCATATTTTTACATTTCCTTAACCCTTCAACTTTTTAAAAATTATCAGATGTCTCATGATATTTATTGACAACAATGTGTGCTTGGTTTTTATTTAAATCCTCTTATTTTCTCAACCTTTTTGCATTACAACATATTTTGTTTATTTTAAATGAAAATGAATGTACATTTTAAATAGTCACCAAGGCTTCTACAATGGAAATATACTCTGTCATTTATGAATCAGTTCTTTAGAAAGAAAACATTAGTGACTTTTATATTGACAAGTTCACAGATTTCAATGAAGGGTGTTTTATGTGTTGTAAATAAGTATTGCATACTGAAATTTTGCATTATAGGTAACATATGCCATGATATGCATAATCTTTTCTTCCCTCTGCATTAGTACTTTTGCTTTTTCCTCTCCATTTGACAGTCTTTGTGCCTGTCTCATACTCACCATGTTCATTTCTGAGCCTCTGGTGCTTCTCCTTGCTCTTGAAACAAAATCATGCTGGGACAAACACCTGTAGGCTGTTGTTGTGCTTGTACTTTCCCCAGAACCTGAACCAACATAAACATTTTCAGAACCCTGTTGACATTTCTCAATCGCAGCTTCTTGGGCTGTCACTGACTTAGCAGGTGAAGGTGCATGGCTGCTGTGATTCAGACATACTGTTACACTGCTTTCTGCCTGGCAAAACAAACTATCTGCATTTGGGTTTTAATATTTCTTGAGGCACCTCCATCGTGGCAATTTGAGAGCCTTTCCTCCTTGCAACTGGTATTGCTGAAAGTCCTGAGAAATTCAATGATTGAAGGTTGCAGGTTTTTTTAATTAGGTTTATTGATTAACCTCTAGGAAATTAGGTGAGAAGTCCTTTGAGTTTCTGCAATAAATGTTTGATCCAGAGTAGGGCTGATTGTTTAAAATACACAGAAAAATAAAATCTGAGGTCTAAGCTGATGATGTTAAACTGCCAGTTGTTTTAGGGCCTAACATCCTCATTTCAGTACTAGAACTCTATATCAGCACTAATAAATGACAACAAGAGGATAATCAATCTAAACTGCTGACAGTTGTTTTAGTTTATGCTTTACTCTTCAAGTTGTTGTGTAGCGCAAGGGGAGATTTTCTGAGTGTCTTACCTAAATTCATGGATGTTATGCTGCTGTCGTTCACTAAAAATAGGGTTTTCATGTAGTCTTGAATGGGAGCAAGATGAAACCTGTTGTAAATACATCTTGGTTTTAGTCATATGTAAGAGATTTCCTGATAATCTTTGAGTACAAGTCCTAAATTCTGCTCCTAATCTTAAGTATTCCTTAGGGAATCACTTAAAACATTCAGGTTCAGAACCTCAAAAGTTCTTGGACGTTTAAATCTTTTGAGAAATTGAATTTCAGAGAGTCACTTCTTGTCCTTTGAAGCTATGCAAATAAACAAGGTTTGAGGCTCAAGAGTTGGAGACAGAAGTCTGTAGTTCATTGTTGCAGCTCATCATTATTGCTGGCAAGCTGAGGTGCAGCCAGATACCTGAGCCCTGGCTGATTCTCCTCTTGCAGGAATGTTAGGGACTCGTGTCTATTGTGGCAACCTTTTGAGGTGCAGCTCTGCTCTCAGTTTGTTCCTCTTGCTTCCCACTTTTCTGTTGGGATTTGAGTGGCAACCCAGCCCCAAGAGGGGAATCTACTGTTACATTTCACAGTGCCTGTAACAAAACAAGCCATACCTGCCTAGGACTTTTAGTAGAAAAAAGGCAGGTTGTCAACTTCTGTGTCTTTAGTCAGGACCTGGACTTACTTAGAATATTATTTCCTTTGTGGGAATGAGACCTAGATCAAAGAAGAACATGGTGAGAGAACCCTGGAGATTTTAAACTGTTTTTCAAATCTGTCGCAAAACAATGAACTCTGAAGAAAGGAATGAAAACAATAGCCAGTGGACTAGAACAGTGAAATATGGCAGTGAACAGCTTTTGAAACTTACTGAGTGAAGAGAAAAAGCTGCCTGATACCATTACCTTAATTATGGTGATGGTCTGGGACATACTGAGGACAGTGATCAAATATTACATTATACAGACTGATTTTGGATAATACTGGCATATAACACAGCAATTGTAGTGGTAAGAATCACTTCAATGGTTTAGTGTAGAAGTTAAAATATTACAAGTCATGGAAAATGTTCAACTGATAGTCTTTTGGCCTTCTTGCCACTGCCTCTGAACTTGAAAAGCTTCAGCTTATTTTAATAAATCTTTTTCTTTCCCCATTTGAACTTCCACTTTTTACACACATATCTCATTATCTTTCTCAACAAGACTGTCAATAAGATTTTGGTAACACCCATTTATGCTTTTCTGCCATATTTTCCTCCAGCTTCTCCCATTTGCCTTAGTGACCCATCCCTAAGACATCTTGTTCTCTTTCCTCCATCTCTCCTTTTGGCTTGTCTCTGCTTTCCTCTGGGTCTTGGCAACACAGATGTGGCCTTCAGCATCTCAGCACTGACTCTTAATTTCTCCTTCACACCTAGGGCAGAGAGGGTCTGCATCTCCTGCTTTATTTTCGGATTCATCATGAGATGACCTTTTGGCATGTGACTGTGGCTCACCCATGGCTCAGCCCATTGCATGAGACCACTGACTATTTTAAAACCTTTTTCTTTCTCACAGTCTCTTTCTATAAGTCTTGAACAATTTTACTGTAAAGGGAAGAGTTTCTGACCTGATCTGCATCTTCTGTGCCTGTTGCAAAAGCCATTGTTTTCTCTGGTACCACACAGTGTGTTACATTATCTGCTGCTGTTCTATGATTTTCCAGCCACCACAATCATCAACAATTGCTTGTTTCCACTAAGAAACCTGAAGTTCTTGGTCAATGAGTGTGAGAAGTTCTGTAATTCAGGGGATGTGATAAAAGGGCAGAAGTTTTCTCCTCCCACTTACAAACGTTAGGATTCCTGTGGTTTTTGTTACATTTTCTTTTAAGCTGGTACCTCTATTTTTTATGCCCTTAAAAATCTTTTTGCATCTAAATAGAACTTAAGCTTGTCTTACATTGCAGTATCTGTTAATCCTTAAGTTATTTATTCAACACTGGTCTACCAGTTGGTCAAAAATTTTTGCTTTCTCTTTTGATACAAATTTATCAGTACATAAACATGCTGTTGTTTATTAGATAATGAATTCTAAACATATCTCATTAGTGATAGTTTTTGTATCTTTGGGGTCAAGTTGTACACCTGTTAATGTATCTGCATCTGCAGATTACTCTTCCCTTCATGAATACTTTACATTCACTCTTCTAAAATGCTAGTACAGCTCTTTGATATTGCCATTCCCTCTGTAGCTGATACATCAGCCCACCTTATTTTTTTGCTTTTGACACTATTAGAAGTTAGCCTGATGAAGGATGCCCTACAAATATCCCATGACCCGTTTGAGGTCTCCTCTACCAGCATCAGAGGACAGCAAGGCTTTGTCCTCTTAATGCATATGTTCAGAAGCATATTTTGATTTCCTGTCTGTGTGCTATTGTAAGTTTTGTGTTGTTTTTATGTTCTGTAACTACTGCCTTTTCTGTCTCCGGTGAACTCTGGGATACCCCAATTTGCATCTGAAGCAATGCTTTAAGTAGTGATACCAGTTACTGTTCTCTTACCTGATAGTACTAGTGAATGTAAGAGGGAAGGAAGAGAGGGTTTCTGAGCTGAAGTCATCTGAGAAACAGTCTGAACCCATAAATTGCTTTAACAGGAGAGAGTAATTGCCGTGGGTGCAATTGACTTTAAATGCATTTTGGGATTAATTTAGTGCTTGAACCTGTTCACAGATAAATGCAAAGAAATCAGATCAGTAGGACCATATCAATTTTTCTCCACTATTTTCCAATTGTTTGTGCAAATGTCAGCCTTACAGGAGAGTTATCCTGTCTGTTTACGCTTAAAAATGGTTATTCTTAGTGTGTGAATAATCATGTATAGTTTGAGTTCTTGATTAGTCAGTGTTTGTAACAACAAAATAATTGAAGGGCAATGAATGACTAGTAGTAAATACTATTTTTCCTTTTGGGTTGTATCATCCTGTAAGTATAATCATAAATATAGCCAGTTTATAAACATTATTTAGACTTCTCTTTTTTGTCAAATGTCGCTCAATTATTTGCATTTCAGGTAAATCTTGGTGAGTACTGTACAAAGCAACAGTAAGTTTTATTCACAACAGTACTTTCTGTGATGTAAATCATTGCAAGTGAGTATACCTAATGGTAATTTTCAAGTCCTGAATGGTATTCTAGCATTAGCTTTTATGATGTGCTACAAAAATGCTGAAAAGAACATTTCTTGTATATCTGCTACTAAAATCAGTATAACCCGAACACAGATTTTCTTTTGCATTTAATTCAGTTGCACATAGTTTATCTCTTGGCTCTGAGAATTGTAATATTAAGTATCTTCATGTAAATTACTCTTTTAAAGAGGAGTTCATTGAGATACGTCAATCTGAAGTGGCCAAGAGACATAAGAACTCGCACCTTCCAAGTGACAGCTGTTAGGGTGACAGGGTATGACAATGAAAGAATCTCCCCATAAAGGTTTCTTTTTTATTCTGACAACAGTAAAGCAGATCTCAGCAGAGTCATGTATGAAAATACCACTGCTCAATCAAACTTTTTTGATATGGCAAAATAGGAATAAGGCTTCTGTGTGCCCTTCCTCCTTGCCTATGTATAAGTAGATAGGTGGCTGGAAGAAAAATATAAGTAGGTGTATACCTATCTGTCTCTCTCTAATATATCTGCATCTTTGCTTATTAGACTTAAAAAATGTGTCAGTTTTTTTTTTTAAACATGGTTCAGGTACAACATTGGACCTTTTAATTCACCACCAAACTGAGACACTGGAAATAGATCCAATGTACAAATACAGTGTTCTGGACCAGGCTCTGTCTCTTTCATTTTGGTTTGCTGAAAAGACTAATTCTGTGCTTCTTTATGTTACAGTATCGCACTTTTACTTTATTGTCAAAAGATAATCTTGCTGCTAAGTGATTTCAGTTAAGGATTAAAGAAGAGAGAATAAAAATTTAACTTGTGAGAAGAGACGTCAGAACTAGGCCTTGTTCCACAGAGGAGTCAGTAGATGCTTGGTGCTTTCACCTGTAGTCATTAGATAGATCTAACCTTGTTGCACAGTAGGCTGTGTAAACAGCCTCGTCCAAAATGTGCCACATGATGCTTTGCAGCATTCACTGGTAATAGAACTCCAGTTGTCAGTGTAGGAGGGTATAACTAAATCTGCTAATAACTCTTGCTGTATATAGTTCATAGTTTGCAGTGTGTAGGTCTGTAATCTGTAGGTTAATATTATTTGTTTCACACTTCCTTTTTTTTTTTAAATCATTGACAAGTTGTTTTGATTAGTTGCCCCATGATTTTCTTCTGCTCTGGCTCTCTGGCTAACACTGTTTAGAGGAGATGTATCTGCACACCCAGCACTTGACCTTGGAAATGCCTCCAAATCAACAGCTTTTAATGTAGTAGCCTTTCTCCTAACATTATTTGTTTTGTAGTAGGGTTTTTTTTTGTGCAGGGTAAAGGAAGACATTCGGACTCACCTAGTCCTGTGTGCCATCCTCCTACTTAAAGGCAATTTTCAGATTCCATGTTGTCCTTGAAGTGGACACACTGTTCACTTTGCAAGAGCCAGTAAAACCACAAACATTCTGTGTTTTCATCACTCTCATTACCTTCTCTAGTCAGGAGAGTCCCCTGTTTCTTCCCTCAGGTATTAGTGCACTGTTTCACACTTCCTCCACTGGGCCTCAGTCAGGAGATAACTGTTGATCTACCATGTAAGCGATGCATGCAAAAGGTCCCCTCAGTGCCAATTTTTGTATTTCCCTCATTAGTTTTAAATCTTTATTTGGTAGCAGCTGATTCTTTGAACCATTCACCCTACCTAAGCTACACTTCACATAAGAAAACATGGCATTAACATGTTTATTAACAGGGTTATTAACAGTATTAACAGGGTTGCTCATCAACTGCTTTCAATGATGGCATTTATAAATTTTCCAAGAGCACTAAATGTCAGCTTTGGGTATCTTCTTCCCTGAAGAAGAGCATTCATGCTCCTGTGTTTTTATACCAGATCACTTTCTCTCAATCCTTTTTTAAAATACATAGAGTTTTATAGGTTTAGGAAACATTTCTTTCAAAGCAGGGTTGGCATGAAGACTGTCTGTTGGTAGATCTACATGAACGTTAATGTAAAATCTCAAAAGTGCTTATGCTTTGTAGTTCTAAGTGTGTTGTTGGTGGAAGAAGGTAATTCACCAGATGGTAATCATGGGGAAAGCATTTTTTCACCTTAAATTCTGTGTTCTCACAGATTATTTAAAATTTCGTATTCTAATTGCAAAAAAATACTTTATTTGCTATTCACCTAATGTTTTTAATTTCATTTTTTGTAGTTATATTTCTTGACCTTTGATTTAATGCTTGTTCTAGACGTTGGGTTATGGTTTTATTTCCACTGAAAAGCAAGACAGATGTCTGTCCAATGTCAGCAGGAGTGGGACTAGGCCCATGTATTTTTATTTATACATTATTCTGAATAATCAGAAGCATGATTTTAGTGCCTGTAAAATCATATAAACTGTTACTTGCACAAATCTGCTAATCACAAATAGCCTCATATATCCTCATATGAGACAAAATATTTAAATAATTTTTTAAAACCTTATCAAAGAATTGGAAGTAGTTGTAATTATTTCATCTTGCCTGAAAAAAAAATACTAAACCAATTATTGCCAGAAGTAACTCAGCCACCACTGTTGAAATACACCAGAGGAAGTACACAACCTGTTAAAATGAGGCAGTATTTGCATGAGAGACACTTCCTTGTGATTATTTCAGGTTTTTTTCTGTACCTTCAGGGATAATAAGAACTGGGGGCTCTTCATGACCTTTCTGGGAATTGCTGGGTCTCAGCATCATTCAGAATGTTACCTTTTTGAGAGAATTTTCTTCTCTGCTACTAAAGTATCTGCTGCTTATAAGGATAAAGTATCCATTCCAGGTGTTTTTGCCATTCACATGCAAAGTGCATTGCTTAGGGCATCTCAGAGCCCATGACATTTAATCTGTCTGTAAATGTGCTTTGCTTAGGTGCTGAGCAGTGAGGAGAATCTATACTTCAGCCTCTTACAAGTACCTTATTTCTACTTCTACCAGGGTAACTGAATGTTTTTTTGGGTTCCTGAAACAAAGCATTATTATCATTAGTAGCATATGAATGGATACATCTGGGGGCTTTATTTTTCAGTATTCTCAGTGGAAAGCAAGTCACCTGTGACTGCACGTGCATTTGCCAAGCTTTTGGTATTGAGGCAGATCTGTAAATAGGTATATTCCCCATGTGGAGATTTATATATGCATTCCCCAAAACACGTGACTGCTGTTGGATATCAGATCTTTGGCTTTGAAGTGGAATGTTGAGAGCACATAGTGGAAGCCACCATTGTCAGAGCCCGAGGTCTGTCTTGATGTATTTCAGCGACCAGTTCATGTTCAGATCTGTTATTTCTCACTGTTCCAAGAATCAAAAGTCATAGGTGGACCTCAACAACGTGGCATTAGGAGAAGACTGGAGAAAAGCTGACCGATTGTTTTGATCTTTGGACGTGTTTTCAGCTGAGCAGCGCGGGCACCGGGAGCCCATGCGGTGCTTGCCGCTGTCCGTGGTGCTGCTGCCCGGCCCCGCACGGGCCATCGCGGGGCACCCGGCACAGCTGCAGGAGGAGACCCCCGGAAGCCTCTCTCGCAGTTTGGCTAGGACCTTTCTTCTGCAGAGAGTGATTTCTTACCTGAGGTTGTGTGTGTAATTGAAGTTACACAGCGTGTTACAGCCTCTTTCTCCTTAACAATAAATCCACCCATCCTTGTGTAGGAAAAGTTTTGTGCTAAGATCAGCGGCACAGTAAGGTCACCATAAAAGTGCATGCAGAAGTGTATATAACATGCTTCTTTTTAGCCAGTAAATTTTTGGAATGAATGGTTTGTGTATATTTCCTAAGATTAATTTACTCCCTCAGAAAGCCACCTTAAAATAAAAAAAAACCCAAACAACTAACTAGAAATCAAGAATTTCGAACTCTCATGAGAAGTTATTTGGTTTATGCATAATTTTATTTTAGCCAGTTGAATTATGCATGTGATAAATTAATATTGAAACTCAGTCTTTAAATTATAAAAGAATTTTATGAGAGAAATGATGATTCTTTTATTTAAAGGCTCTGTTCCTGTGTATGATTTCAGAATTTTTTATATAAATTCACACATTATTTTGAAGATTAAAAGACCCTCTCTTTGTTTTTATAAAATTGTAAAAAAATAAGTAATAGTAATTGCATGTAAATATTTTGTGTATTTACATGAAAAGTTTGTTTAATAGAAAATAGTACCATTTTCCAATCTTACAGGGTATTTCCTTGCCTGAAAAGTAGCAAATAAGGAACTGAGTACAGTATCTTTTAGAGGATTTATGGTAATGCTGCTGAATTTAGCTGAGCATAAACAGCATGGTGAGCCCCTCAGGGTCTCTTCATTTTCCTGACACACTCCACTGCTGCCCCATTAACACTTCGTCTGTTATTGCCATCTACTCAGTTTAATGAGTATCTTTGAATTTGAAGTTCTTTACAAGAAATAATAGCTAAAATAACTGATGCACCTACTGTAGCTTTCAACAGTGTATCTTATTCCCTTCATAATTTTTTTAAAAAATAAAAAGTTCATGTGTATTCTTCAGCAGTATAGTTGCATCATGACATTTTCTTTAATTACAGTAGATGCTAATCACAAGCACTGAGCAATGACTACAGATATGATGCTGTCTCTGTCTGTAGATGGTAAATTCATGCTGAATAGCTGCTAAAGAAGGCTTTTCCTTGGTTGAAAATTCCTCTGGTTAATACTGACTCTTTAATATGAAGAAGGAATAGTTCTGCTGGATACTTTGGGCTATCAGAGGAAAATATTTCTTCTAAGAAATCATAAGACAGAATGACTAGGTGCTGTTTTCTGGTATCTGTATAAATCCTGCTAATTGATGCAAAAGGTCAGTATGTGTGTCATTAGATTGGATTCCGAAAACTGAGTTCATCACATTCCTCAGTATACATAAATGAACCATCTTAAATTATTAAACAATAAGCCATATTATCAGCTGAGGACTCAACCTGAATTAAAGGCAGAATAATGTTGCCCTGGGATGCATTATAGGATTTAAGAACAATTCTGATTTTGCATTGACTATTAACTGATTAGCAAAAGTGCTCTAAATCACCTTATATATTCAGTAGATCTGGGAAGTCTTTGGAGGGCCAAATGAAAAATCTGAATAACCGAGTAAATTTCTATTCTAGAAGACTGAGGTATACAGTTGGATATTGAAGTATGTTTTTGTATTAAATGCATTAATTGAAAGCATATTTTTAACATCTAAAATAACATGTGAGTGATCTTGAGTGATCTTCTGTGTTCTGATAAGCTTGCTATCCTTCATTAAAGTTTGTTTGTTTTTGTTTTTTAGAAAATGAGTCTGGAAGAAAATTGGTGAATCCAATCCAGAGGACCTACAAGCACTCTGACAGGCTCAGAGAGCAGAGTCTGTACCAAAGAGCAATTACCCCACCAAACGATTTCAGGTACAATTGACCTAAATATAGCACTCTCTTGAGATTATTGACAAGAGTTCATTTCCTGTAGTGCTTTTCCCATTTGCTACCCCTGGTAACCACTGTGATCTTATCTGCCTGGTGCTGCATGACTTCTGGGATGCAGTTGAGAGTTCTGCTGTGCATTATCTTTAAACAGACAATTCATGCTAAAAGAGTCATTTGCAGTTAAATTAGATGATGCATTGTCTTGGTTTGAAAGACAGGTGTCACTCAAGGAAGGCTGGAACCTCCCCTGAAATAGAGAAAATGCAATCCCCCTTCCCTCCAAATTATTATAACTTTGAAATAAAGGAGCTTTCAGGCAAAGATGTGAGGAATAGGAATAACAGTCCTTTACTA
>VXAC01006542.1:722677-776522 GCA_013399225.1 Rhipidura dahli | reverse complement strand
GCAGCAGTCTCCCCTCACCTCGTGACCAACGCTGAGTGCCCACCGGCCCTCCGAGCTGAGTTCCCACCCCCAGGTGCCAGAGCGGGCAGCCTGCTTGGCCTTCCCCTTTTGTTCTCGTAATCACCCAGCCATCATTCTCTGCAACACACCCAGGGAAAAAATTCCACCACGGAGAAGAACCGAAAAGGAAAACTTTCAAACCCCAACATGCATATATTATTCTTGCTGCTGAAGTTACAAAGAACAGGAAGGAGTGCCTGAATCCTTTTGGACCTGGATGCACTAGAATTCTTTTTACTATGAAATCAAAAAGGTAGTACTGATTAATTGTAGATAAATAGGAAATTTTTTTTCATTAAACAGTAACAGTAGAGTCAGATGTGCAGGATGGATAGGTTGGAAAACTTGCTATTTTTTTCAATCTATATATATTTATTCATAAAGTGTGACTTCCCCTATTGTCATCATACTATCTCTAGGCAATCACAGTAGTTCTCCTATGCTGGCATGAAAAACAAATGAGTGCATAAATTGAGTGTGTAAGTGTACAAAATGTGGATGAAGTGAATTCAGAGGCTCATAATGGTAAAATCCATTTTAGTGTTGAGCAATGCATTTTTTTTAAGCATTGCTTGCAGACTGGCTTAAAATGCTGGATATATTTTGCATCCCATGTATGTGGAATATAGAGAAAATAGATGGCATTCCATTGGTGTTCATCACAGGGATTTTTTTCTTGAATTATTTTTCTTATGCTGAATTTTTATCTGGAAAATCTGTACATAGCCCAGAAATTCAGAAGGCTGGTGTCAGATTCCATGCTGATTGGAGCAGCTGTTGGGAGACATTGGTCCCAGACCTTTATGAGCTAATATCACAGGACACAACTGTGCTATGATTTTCCTGCATATCCCCTGTTTTCCCAATAAAACACCAGAATACTTTTATTTTATTAGTAGAGTAAATTCTGCTAATAATCCCAGGTTCCACTTTTCAAAGGAAACTTAAGAAGTTCAGCTGAAAGCTGAATAATTCATAAGATGGAGACATATATACATTATATTGGTCTACTGACTTGGTTCCTTGGATGATGATAGACAGCAATTAAAAATGTAGTTAAACTCAGAAATTCTATACTGAAATAAGATGATGCATGAATCAGTTAATTGCATTAGACAGTAATTAATTTATTATAGGGAAAATTTGGATTAGATATAGAAGAAAATTTACCTCTGATTGATGTTTTCCCAATGTACTTCAAGGAGTTGATGAGACACAGTATGTCACAGTGGAAAGGAGTAGTAATTTGAAATGGAAGTGTAAGAAGAAAGCAATGAAAGAATATGTGAAGGTGGGGTGAGAATATGCAAGGCATGAATAAATGGATTCTCAGCTCAGGTTGAGCTCATAGAACTTCTTGTGCTGTCGTTGGGATCATGAGGAACCTGTATTGTTCTTTCTGGTGGGCTGCTACAGAGAGTAGTTTTGAAGTTTGAGATGTGAGGGAATGTACATGAGGAATTTAAATGGATTCATGAAAGGATCTTTCTCTTGTAGAGCCTTCTGCAGAACAAGACAATTAAGGAACGTGAGGTTAGGAGTGAAAAAATAAGTCAATCCTGCCCCAACACAAAGAGAGAGAGAAAACTCACAAGAAGTTACAAGCAGCACTGCAGTCTAAATTGAAATATTTACCTTCTTACATTTGATATTTTGCAAACAGAATTTCTCATATTGACTCTTGCAGTGCTGCAAGGGCTTAACCTTAAAACTTGGTGATGTGATTTTTCCTATTTTCTTTTTGCCATTTTCTTTCAGATAAAATGTATCTAAAGCTTGATTTTTTTTTTTATTTGCAGAGATTATCAGGTGCACACATTTTGTTAATGACTTTCTCAACATTCCAGAGACCTGACATGGCTGACATACAAACAGTTGTACACACTGTAGATGATTAAATTAGTTTGAAATTTAGAAACTAATGCTAGAAAAGCTTATGTAAACTCACTTTTTTGTGTGAATGGTCTTTATGAGGATTGTTCACTTCAGCTGATAACAGATAGAAACATCATTCTGGGCCATATATTCAGCTTCGTCTTGTAATAAATTATGGACACAATGAAAGGTGCAACATCTTAAGCATTTTTAATATAGTTATTTTACATCTTGAAGGGATGTTCTGGTCCTTTACAGGATGGAGACCCGTAGAGGACAGTATCACAGATTAGGGATTTTATACTTGCTTCTATATGCAGTTTGCCCTATGGTAGTGAAAAGACATAGTAAAGCAACCTTAATTAGGCAATGTATGAATCTCTGGGATGCAACATTTTTCTTAGCCAGCTTTATATTATTTCTGCTTGTTCTGTGATGCCTCAGGGAATGAGAAAAGTCTGGCCCATTAATTAGAGAACTAGCTTAGAGTTGGGAAAGATGAGTTCAGGTTTTGCCTATGCCACAAATTTTCTACAAGACACTTAGCTAAGTATTGACCAAGATTCAGCAAGACCTAAGGATCAGGGATTGTGACCGTACTTCCTCTGCTTTTGAGGCAGAGTCACGTACTTCCTTGTTTCTGCCATCTTAGTTACCCCACTTAAATAGTTGAGTAATCAGGAATGCTTACTCCCATCGTTAGCTGAAGTGAGTTCTGTACACTTCTCTGTCATACTCGTTTTATGTGAGGATATTGATGGGATGGCAGGGATGCGAAAAGCCAAGTATTGCCTGATGTTAGTTCAGGTAGAGTATTACAAAGATACTGTCATGGTGACAAGTTCATGTTAGGTCTTGGCAATGTAAGTCTTCCTAGTACAACCTTCTGAAAAAGCAAAGTTCATCAATCAAAGTGTCACATGTTGCTAAATTTGCAGTTTATAAATTGTCACTGTAAATGTAAGTAGTAGGAATCATCACATAAAACTATACCACTTTTTCGTCTCTTTCCAGACTTAAATGGTTTCTAAAGTGAGGCAGTAGGAACTTTAAATTGCAGTTTCTAGGCAGCACCTCTGCTCCTGTGAGCAGGCATGGCTGTTCTATTGCATGGCCCAGCACTCTGTGATTGATCATGGGCTGCTGCTGATGTTAGCAACCAAAGAGAACATGTGATGTTAATGGTAAAAATGCCAGGGCAGGGGCATATCACCAAAAAGAATTAAAAAAAAAAAAAAAAAAAATCTTGTGTTTTATTGGATACGTAGCTCAGTCTGCCAGAACATCTAATCCCTAAATCATCTTGAAAATTGGTTGGGTTATAAAATCAAATTAAACCCTCTAAGAAAGACCATTGTCTCTCCTCACTGCACTCGCAGCTGTGTGTATAAATCTAAATCCCAGATCAAGGGGAATACACCACATAAGTAAAAATGTTTTTAAGGGAAATCTGATGATGATAGAGCTGATTGTTTTTGTAGCAAACATTTAGAAGTATTGGATTAATTTGATTAGAAGAGGTAAAAAATAATTTTGCTAGATAATTACATCTTCTTAATGTTGAATCCTTTCTTTTCTCCTACTTTAACATTTTCTGAAGAAGGGTTATCATTTAGCTTTATTTTGATTGGTTTCTAGTTACTGGTTTTTAGCTTTGTTGTGTGATCTTAAATGATTCTTTTGTCCTTATGAATATGGGGTGGGCAAAACTTCTGGTGGGCAAAAGAAATCTTAGCACTCATAGGCAGATTTTGCCTTCTTCCACTGCAGATGACTGACTGTATATAGCTCTAACTGAAGTATACCTTCTCAAGCCAAGGAAGACGGAAGACTAATTTGAAAGCCAAGTGAAGTTCAGAGAAAGACTTCATTGATCAAGTAGGGTTTGGGTCATAGTTTAGTTAGGTCAGAACTATGCTTCTTACACAGTAGAAATAAAGCTTTTGTTAACAAGTCTACATGTAAAAAAACTTCCACATACTGAGACAGCAGAGATGCAGAAGTGCATTTGTAAAGCACTTCATTCATCTTCTGTGCACTGCAGAATGTCAAGGAAAGGAATATAATAAAAACTATAAAGATTCTTCTCCAGTAAGTAGCTAAAGCCAAGAGAAGGTGCATGTTTCCTAGCCAATCAAAGATAGAAAGAAACTGTTTTTAAAAGAGTTTTTAAAAGTATGGCAGGAGGACAAAGCTATGAACAAATTCTTTTAAGTTCAGCAGCCCTTTCTGTGTACAAATACAGTTTTTGACTCTGTATTAATGTTATTGCAAACAACATTTAAAGAAAGCAGTGCACTCTCTTCTTCTGAATACATTTTTGGGAAGGTGTGGAGGGAGTAGATACTAGCATTTCATGGTCACCTTGCACATTTCATGAGGGAGTTGTTCCCCTGTGGTTTGGAAGAGACCAGTGTGTGCTGCTCAGCAGCTCTCAGTAGTATTGTCCCCACATGACCTTGTGGATGGATTTCTATTTCAAAATCATACAGAAGTTAAATATTGCTGAAAATAGCATTCACTCCTGTTTTGCTCCTTTCATAGCTTCTGGGGTGAAATTTATCTGTCCTAATGTAATGTCTTTTCTATCGAAATTATCTTTGGCTAGGCTGCCTTTACAGTCAGTCAGTGGAGAGAAATAGACACTTTTAGGGCATGATTCATCTCCTCGGAAGGTAGACATCTAAGTAGGTCAGATGAATCAGACTGTACATTCCTTACTAGAGAGAATAAGGGAAACCTAGGGATCAGCTTAGATTTTGATGTATACATTGAAATTATCTAAAGTTAAGTGAAATGAACTTTATGTCTATAGGAACTAAGTCAGAGTTCAGAGTCAGAGGAAAAAAATCCTACTCTTCAGGAAGCACCCTTTTCTTCAGAGCTTGTGGTTTCACTGCACTGGGGTGCATGATCATAGTCATAGCCGTGAGGTGATAAATTAAAAAAAAATTATTACACCCCTTCCTTCTCCTAACTTAATATTTTTAGGTGTGATGATTGAGTAGACTGAATTTTTTGAATAGGTAATTTGTATACATTTATCATAAGTGATTCCACTGATTCCACAGCGGTATAATTTTTTTACTAGTCTCTGCTGATAATCTGTATATGCATGGTTTCACCATGGTTTTGGTTAGTTCTTGTGAACCATTTCAGCACCAGATACTTTTTTCTGAGTCAAAAACCTCTGCAAGGAGAAAGACAAGATATGCATTTAATTTAGGGTAGTAGACTAATTTAAATTTTCCTCCATAATAATCATTACTGTTAGTGCCAGACTTTCTTTAAATGCCCCAGTAGATGAGGTTGTTAGTGCAAATATACCTGAAGTCTTCACAGGGAATATTTTCAAGTGCTGACAAATGAGTTTTGCTGAAAGGATGTTCATTTTGGTTGTGTTTGCTTGATGTGTCAACCATAATCAGTAAAATGAAATATACAAGAATAAACAACATTATTCATTATATGTTTAAAATACACAATCAACAAATAAAGAGTCACCTAAACACCAATGAAGCTTTTTCATATGCTGCTCTTCTCCCATTGTTTGCAAAACTCCAGATCTAAGCAAACCTGCAAGACTTTTGTCAGATGCATACCCAGGAGTAGCACAAGGATGACAGCCTGGAGTAAGCAGATTGCTAGTGAGGCTAGCAGGTGCCAAAACATGCTGTTTCATGACCCAGTGTAAAGATGCCAAAAATAATCTCAAATGTACTTCAGTATATAAAACCAAAAATCCCCCAGGCTTCAGAAATAAAGTACATAGAACTGTCTGAGATTAAGCAAGAATCTTACAGTTAGAAGACCAGTGTTCTAATTTTTGCCTTGAAACAGATCAGCTGTGTTCAGGTAGTGAGGCACTTGAACCCACTGAGGTGGCTCTGTGTTCTTTATATAAGAGATTAGAAAAGTGAAATCTTCTGTGCAGTCTATCTATTCATCATCAAGACACATAACTTAGCCCTGGTAAACCAGGCAGTGCACACAGAAACAAAACCAGGAAGCATCTTTTAAAACTGAGGTTCTACCTTAAATATGTAGCCATACATTACAAATATTGATGCCTGAGATGTCCACCTAAAAACAGAGACTAGATAAGAATAAGGGAATAAAGGCAGGTATTTATTTGAAGGGCCTTCAAGGTACACCCTGGGGAGTTAAAAGGCTACACCTAAGATAGAACCCAAGTCACGAGTTCTTCACACTTTTATAAGTTGGGTGCATTTGCATATCAGGATCAATTCTCCAATTACAACCCCAGTTAATGATGTAACTACTCCAAGGTAGCCCCCCCTTCTTAAGATATTAGTTTACACATTTTGGGCCTAGGACAACCTGGGTGGCCTTGGAGAGCAAGCTTGGAGAGGCTTGTTATGTCTAACTAGCATGAGAGAACAGGCTACCAGAAACTTGAGAAACTACACTAGGCAGTACAGGATTTGAAAAACATAAAAGTAAAAACCTCAGGTATCAATATCTTTGAGAGAAAGAAAAAGTAAAGAATGAACTCATACTACAAAACAATGATCGTTGATTAAATAATACTGGTGTAAGAGGCATGGTCATTCTTAAAGGACAGAATATTTCAAATGAAAGCCACTTAACTGATCAGATAGATATACAGATACATATATATCTACCCATATCTACACAAGGAGCCTGTGGTTTTCACAAAGAGAAGGTCACATCCATATGAAAAAATGGAGGCAAAGGTTTGGTTTGGCTTGCACCTGTATGTGTTTGAGCAGCCCTATGTTGACTCCATATCTCTTGAAGTTAGTGGAAGTTGAATGTACTCTCGTGAGAATCATTCATAAATTTTGTCTTGAATTCAGGTGCTTTCATTAATTTAAGTGACAATGGTAGGCTGCAGGAACTACTATGCTGTAGCATATTATGTAAAAGATGGTCTCTAACCTGCTTCTTTTGCCATTTATGATGCTAAAGGAAGTTTTTGGCTAAAATCTAAACTTTCTGTAGAAAATAGGAATAATTGGTAATGAAATAGTTGTTCCTATATTCCAGTTGTTATAACTCATTCCAGCATTGCATTTCCTATAGTCGAAAATAAATTCTGTTTTGAACTGGATGAATGAAATACAGATGCTAATAAATGTCCTTTAATCAGATCTCAGCAGGATCTTCAGTTATTTCATATTGTGTGTGGAAAATCTACATTAAGGAGTCCAAACACTCTAAAGCCAATACGTGCCAGAATTAACTTTGTTAAGGCAAGTTAATTTAATCTCCCCCATGCATATGCATTGTGAAGACTTCTTTAATTATGATCACATATTGTTTTTTCTTACAAAATCTTTTCCTCATCCAGTTCACAGAATATAAGATAGTCACTTAATGAGCAGCTGTTCCATATTTTGTTTCCATGACATTGTTCAGTGTGTGGCTTCACACCTTGTTTACAACAGAATATATAAGCCCTGCTCCGGAGACACAGTTATTAATTATTATTAATTTCCTTTTGGGATTTTCCTAGATCAGTATAGTGCCTCAGTGATGAGCAAACATTAAATTAGCATAACTGCAAGCCTCTGAGATTGGAAGACAGTATGATTTCCACTTTATGGCTGGGGAACCATGGCCTAGAATACTGTGTTTAAAAGGTGCCACTAATCTACAGGACTATCCTGAGCTGCTGAGGTCCAAAAGCCTTGACTCATTACTGTCACATGGAAGTTTTCCATCTCAGGTCTTCCTGTCTGCAGCTATGTCTCTGAACATTCATCTCTTCTGCAAATTCAAGTGCCTCGTCTCAGTGAATCACGTAGAGAATGAAGAGTATACTTTCAGTGATCACTTGTGAAAAAGCTGGTTTGAATTACTATAATGGAAATTTTATAATGGAAATTTCAAAAAAAGATAGAATCCTGCTTTCTAGACTGACATCCAATTACTTTAACTATTCTTGTTCTTGTTGTAGTGCTGTCCCATTTTTTAGTGCATTTTTTTCAAAATTCTTTACCAAATGAACCATCTTCAGTACACAGTTCTGATTCATCCTTGCAGCAAGGCTGTCTTGTGCACTGTATGAGGCAGGTGTGTTCTGGAAACGACAGATATGAGTCATGCCATTAGTCTCCATGCCCATTCACAAGATGAGGGAAAATTTGGTTATATAGGCAACCTGGCATTTTTGGCACCTTTGTTCTGGATTTGGTCATCTTAAAAAGTTCTTTTGAAAACAACTTTTGAAAGAGAGACAGAAATAAAGAGACAGAGGGGAAGATAATGAGTACTCACCATTTAAAAACAGAAACTTCTGAGAATATCTCAACCCCTGTCTGAATTGTGAGATGCTTTAAATCCCCCACACCATGTGCCATTTTTCTATTAAACAAGTTGCATGGAATAATGTTCTGCAAAAAACTACTGCTGAAGGAGTAAGATGTGAGATATCTATTTTCACTACCATCAGACTACACAGATATTTACTGATGGCACACGAATCATGAGAAACTGAAATTTGATTTCCGGAAGACCCATAAGGGGTTTTTAGGCATTACTGATTCTCTGCTCAGTTCTCAGTGACCTTTCCTACCCCTCTTCACTATCTGTTAAAACTCTTGAGTATAATCCTCTGAGTTCTGTGTCCTAAGGAGAACAGATCTATTTATCACTGCCCCACTGGCTTCTTGTTTCATGTTCTTTTTTTTTTTTTTTTTTTTTCATAAGTCTTTTAGTTAACTTTTCTTGNAGTATAGTCTAAGTACTTGTTCTTTACTGTCCCAAGTACCTTCCTACAGTCAGTCTGTATGTCTTCATCCCTCATTCCTCCAGGGCTGGATCCCCAGGCTTGTGTACATCTTTCTCATTCCCACTGGCTCTCCAGCCAGAACTCCACTGTCAAGCTGTGTTTTCAGTTTCTGTGCCTCCAACCATCTATCATTTGTTTCTTTGCACTCCTGTTCCAAATACTGCTATGAAATATTGGCTCTTCTCTGTTTTTCCTGTCTGTTGCTTCATTTTCCTTTGTGCAGTAGAGAACTGATGGAACTCTCTTCATATTTGTAAATGCCATTGTAAATTTCAGAGCAGAGTCTCTGCTCACTCTAGGACAACCTCACATGTGCTTCATTTCTTTGTTCAAAATTTGGACTTAAATCTAAGTATAGGGAATAGAACCAATGCACCCATGACTGACACTCAAGACCTGATCCTACTCCAGGCAAACTTCTATTCCCGTTGGATCCATATCATGTCTGCTTCTATTTAGGTATTTCTGCTTTTTTTTTTTTTTTTTCCCTCCATTGCTGGTCATACTTTACCTGATCATCAGTCTCAAATCCAGATAGTTTCTGCTAGATGAAACCAGACTTTTGGGATGTTGCATGGATGCAACTCCAGAATTCAGCACTGACATCAAACCTACCAGTTATTTGAGTTTTGGATGCCCCTCTTGACACATCCCAGTAACAACTGGGCAGATTAATCTCTTCACCACTCAGAAAAATGTTAATGTTACGTAATAACTTGGACACAGCCTCTGCAGAAAAATGCTGTACTATCAGGTTGTGGGAATTGTACAGTGCCAGATACTATTTAGTTTACTTATTGCACACTCATGCAAGATTTGAATCTAGAGGGGATCACTGGTTTATATAGTGCCATATCTTTCTTAACAAAGGCTGCATACTCTTGAATCACTCTGTAGCTGAAGGCGGCCTACTCATTATTTGATCTTAAATTTAAAATATCAGACAATGGTGCATTTATCTCTGACCTTGATAAGTTATAAAGCTTTGCATAACTTCTGAAATATTTCTAGGATTTCTAACCAGCTCTGAGAGGGACTGAGCTAATATCTTCATGTGAAAAGTGGTAACCCATGTGAAAGGAAACAAAGTGGTACTGGAAAAACTCAAGTTGCATTGTTTAATTATTGTATTCATTTTGATGCTTTCAAAATGCAGGTGTCTTGGAAGCTCCTCAAGACTGCCCTCTGCTTCTTCCACAGTTTCTGTGCACTCCATTTCACTTTGCTTTGTCATCTTGATGTCTTATTCTTTTCCTGGCAAGAAACTTGGAAGGGCATGTGATCCATAAAAGATTGGGGAAAAATAGTTGCCAGAACAGCCTAAACTTCGTAACATAGTCTGTGGGAAATACTTTAAATGAGGGCAAGGATATTGGATTTGGGGCAAGACGATAATGATAGTTAGATTTATTAGAATAATTATGGGAGATTTGTTCTCAGTTCCCTGCCTTGCTCACATCTGTCTGCTCGTCTCTCTGTGCCACAGTTCCTTATCAATAAAATGGGAAAAGCACTGTCTCACAGATATTAAAACAGTTGCTTCACAGATACCATAGAAAGAAGGAAAAAATTAATTATACTCAACTTAGTGTTGTATCATGGCTTGTATGAGTACTGTAATACTGACGTTATCTCATATGAGAACTGTCATTGATGGGTTAGGAAGTTTTAAACCTAAGACAACTGAATTTTTCAAAACCTTTGTTTGCACAGTTCTCATTGTTTTATTATCTTCTCCTCCCCATAAGTAATGTTCATGCTTTCGTGCTTTATATTACCTTTGAGCTTCTCACAGCTCCTTACTATGCTCTTATTTCAGCATTGCTGCTGTTCCTCCAGAATTCCCTCTATCTTGCCCTTATATTTTACATTTGTGCATTACACAAAGTAGCTTCTCTCTTTGTCAGTGTTAAGTACCTTCTGGGCTGCATGAAGGTGCGAGACACTGAGAGTGCATTCACCAATGACAAGATGAATGAAGTCTCAGTCAAATATAGTGCAAATATACAGCTAGTCAATGGAGAAGAAAAAATATGCATCTGTTATCACAACAGGAGTCTCTGAGCTGTGTGAAGTAGTTCTATGGTCTGAACATGTTCTTAAGAGGAGTTGTTTGTGGAGCTAGGAAGAGCTAAGCTGTAGCACAGAGGAGCTGAGCTCAGCACTGACCATCGTGCACTCATCATGCTTTACAGTGTCCTGTTTGTCTTCCTAGTTGGGATAGCCCAAGGCAGATGTGAGCTCTGTTGATACGACTGTGTCCTCACTGCTTTGATGCTCAGGTGTGTGTTTTTAGGGACATATTCCATAGCTGTCTAATGCTGAGATGTTCTAAAATTATTGCCAAGTTAATCTTACTACAGAAGACCTGTCTGTCTTCTGGGAAGAAATTGTTCAAACAACAGAATTCAACCTTTGTGGAAGTGAGTTGAATCTCTTTTCTTGCTGCAAAACCTGCCTAAAAAAGCATGGCCAGATTTCAGCTCACACAAAAGATAATGATGTAGGTTTACATGCTGTCAAAACTTACGGATTTTCCTATGAAGGGTTAAGACAAAAAGTATGTAAAAATGACAGCCTTGACAGCCACCACCACCTCACTCAGCTTTAAGCATATTGGGCAGTTCCCAGTTCACACTGCTCTTAAATATTGACTAACAGGGAATGATGAATAGCTCAGCATTTTGTAGAGGTAGCTCAGAACAATTCTGTAGAGCTAAGGGCCTATCCATGCTAGGTTACACTGAGCAACAAGGAAATGCAGCATTAATCCCTTCCTTCTGCAGGCAGTTGGAAATTTTGTAGATCGCAGTGCTATGAGCTCTCAGTCAAGAAGATGAGTCCTCAGAAAAATAGCAACCAAGACTAAATTGTTTTCTCTTAACAAAGTAGACTGAAGACATGCAAAATCAATCTACTTCATGTACAGTAGAGGAAAATGGGACAAAGTATCATGCTGGCTGTATTTCTTGCCAAATCATGGCTTAAAATGTAGCTGTGGACCAGGAATATGATCAGTGTAGAAAAGTCATGAATTTTCCTGGAGCTAGTAAATGCTGTGCTCCCACTACGTTAGTACAAATATGCATGTTAAATGCAGAATTTCACACATGGCACAATATTAAAAAGAAATATTCCTTTACAAAATCTTTTTTATCCTGACAAACATTTTTGAGTTCATAGTTTTACATTTTTTATTGAAAACAGGCCAAATTTTCTGCTTATTTGGTCTGAATCTGGAAAGTAATTTCTTTAAATTAAGAATGATGAGCCTGATTCTACAACCTTACTTGTGTGAGCATTCCCTCAGTGACTATTCTATTTACCAGCGACAAGCATATCTAAGATCAGAAAGGTCTTTCCTTTCATTTCCTGAAAAGTAAAAGACAGAAATCTATTTCTGGTTCTTGAAGAAGCATTAGGATGCTTGGGGTCCATCATAACTTTACACTCCATAATGATGTGCAACATTATTATCTGTTTTGTTTCTCTTAAAGCAATGCATAAAAGTACTTGAGCACAAACCAAGCTAAAACTGGGAAAAGTAAAATGAAATACACATTGATACTAAGAGAGTATTATCCTCAGTCAGAAGGCTTGTGTTCTACTAAAGTATTTTTCATGCATTACCTGCCTTTCTCCTTTCCCTTAGCTGGCTGCCAAGGGAAGTGGTTGAGTCAGCATCCCAGGAGGTACTTAAAGGATGTGTAGATGAGGGGTTTAGGGACATGGTTTAGTGGTGGACTTTATGATTTTAATAGTCTTTTCTAACCTAAATAATTCTATGTACTTAGGTAAACCTTTGAAAAGCAAATATTCTTTATTTAGCATGGTTTGGTGAGAAGTTCCTTGTTCAACTGGAGTCACGTGCAGATTCTTGACTTGTTAAAGGCAGGAGATGTTAACTTCAGAAAATTATCCTTTTGTTACCTAAATGAGCAGCTTTAATTGTGTTCATACAGAATGTGTAAGAGAGCATTTTGCTACACCTATGCTTGCTAGTTTGATTAAGATCATGTGCCACTTAGTTTTCATTATGTTATTATTACTTAGAGACCTTTTTATTTTACAGGATACCTCTGAGAAATATACTTTTTTGAATAATCAGCACTAAAACTTGCTCTAAACTTGCAGTAAAACTCTACCCATGGTTCCTAAAGATTAGAAATGGTAGTTTTGGGGTATTTTTGATGTTTAATTTGAAGGAACTTGAATCTTGAGTTTACAAAAAGAGCAGATTATATTCCAACCAGACATGCTTCCAATCACCATTTCTCCTACATTTACCTGGTGTTAGTAATTGCTCATTATATGACCAATGAAAATAATCCTGTGACAGCCTCAAGCAGTTGGAAAATATTAGAGCAACCGCTAACTTCCTTTTAACTGCATGAATGCTATTTTGGAAGATTCTACACTGAAGTTGTGATCCTTACTGTCTTCTTTGGCATAGTCAGGAATCTGGTCTCTGGTTTATACTTTTAGCCATTGGACATTGAAACTTCAGAATGTGTATTTTGGTGGGCAGCACACATATTTAAGGTATGATTTGCCAGCAAAATTGTCTTTAGAAATGCATGTCTTCTCCTGCATCTGTTCTTTCCTTGGGAGAAGCGCTGTGTTGAGTAACCTGGAAAATCCAACATTCTGTTACAGCACACTCCGTGGCATTGTCATCATACTTCCTTTCTCTAAATTTCCAAAACCCTCATAGAGTCTGGGATTTTGACCTACTCATGTGGCCCATTGTAAATATCTCTGATGTCAAATATTAAGTGAATCTTAAGGAAGGATTTGTCCAGATCCCATATTGGTAGCCTATTTAGTCTTTTCCAGGGAGGCAAAAGACTCTGAAATTTGGGTGTGGTCATTAATTTAAGAATGTTCCATATTCATTAAAAAATTTCTATTATGCTTGAAAGAGCTGAGATTTCCAGAATTATATTGCTTTCAACTATGACAAAAGAATTCCAACCTATTTATACTTCTCTTACTAATTATTGATCACTGAAGCATAAATAGGGAGAATTTTTTAGGAAATATGTCCATTATATTGTTATGTGTAGTTTTCCCACCAGTTTCCTTTAGTTTCCAGTTTGGATCCAGATATCTTGGTATCTTGAAGTCAGAGTTCAAAGGTGATTGACATTTTTTAAGACATACTTACTAGGATTTTATAAAGGGCCAGACTGCTAAACTGCTTGTATAGGCAATCTCACCTCCATTGCTGAGGCTTATATATAAACACTGCTGGAAATAACACTAGATACTTACTGCATTTTTGCATGTGAGAGTACCTTCTAAGAGCCCATGTTGTACATCCAGCTACATTAAAAACCTGAGGATTTTTTCACACACAAAGTGTGAAATGATTATTCTGTCTCTTCAGTCTATCTACCACTCCTCTGTCCTTACACAGGATCACTCAGGTTGGAACAGATCTCTGAAGGTCATCCAATCCACCCTCTTTCTCAAAGCAGAGCCAGCTTCAAAGGTAGATCAGATAGCTTGGAGCTTCGTACTGCTTTCAGTGTCTCCGAGGATGGAGCTTCCAGATTCCACAGGCTCTGTCTTTATGTTTACCCTGTTCCACACTCATTATGATTGGGTTTTTTTATTGTTTTTGTACGGCTAGCTAGATATGATACTGTTTACTGGTATTTTGATGCAGATGCTTCTCATCTAGTCTTCCCTAACTCTTTTTTTTTTTTCATAGTTATCCTTTTTTACCCTATTTCCTTACCTCTCTTACACTTGCTGTCATTTTCTCCTGGTTTTCTCTTGATGATATCTTTCAAGCTCCTTCTGTTCATAATTTAAGAGTATATTAGTTTTTATTAACATTCCCAATCCTTGGAAAGCCATCCTGACTCTATCTACCTCTCTTTCACTTCTTTTCCTGTTGCTCCATGATCACTTTTACTCTTTATATATTCACATTCTGTTGTGTTCAAAATCGGTGATTTACAGTGCATTTTAAACTCCTTCAAATTGGCTTCTGACCTTCTTGTTAGCTGAAACCACTTTTACAAAACTACCTAGTGATTTTCTCTTAGCCAATTCTTCCTCCTCCTCTCACACTGTCAGTTTTGAGCTCTTTAAATCTCATCATAGTTTGTATCTTTGGCTCCCTTCTTGTCTTGTTTTCCCCCTAATCCTTTCATTCATCCTTTGAAGCTTCCTGATCTGACTTCTTCCAAAATCCTAAGGATTTTTAGTTCTGATCCATCTCTCCTCTACTTTTACACATCACCTCTACAGTCTTATCCACAAATAAATGCAGTTGACGTGTCTGTGCTGCTGACCCAGATTTATATCTGTACTCCAGATATTATAATAACAGCTCAAGACAGGCATTATAAAAAAAGGGTTTCCCTCTTAGTCCGTCATTACTACTTGTTTTCTTAGTCCCCATCTTTTCTGTCAGGCCACTAATACTGATGTTACTTTTCATTCAGGCCTCTTCAGATTGTCCACTCAAGGTTGTGTGTAAATGTCTTAGATTCCTTTCTTCATAACACATCTAAACTGTGATTTTAATCTAATCCCAGTAGATCTGTTGAAGTTCTGTTAGGGAATATCTACACCCTGTATTACAAAATACATTCTAAGGACTTGGCACAATATCCATGTAGTTTTTAGGTGAAAGTCTTTAGCAATATAATGATAAATATAATTTATATAGGTAAATCATATATATGACTGAGTAAATTGTGCATTGTTGAAGTATGTTTGAATATGGGGAATTTTTATATAAGAGATTGGGGTAACAGGTGGGAAGGTTGCAGTAGGCAAAGTCATGTCAGGAAGTCCACTTCTTAAGTCTTAAATTTCACTGTTGAATTCTAACTTCATCCTTGTCTTTCTGCTGCATTTAGCATGTAAAATGTGTGTTACTATGTTGTTTATCCATCATTTCTATTATCTCTAAATTTAGCTTGGTGTTACTGTACGTAGTTGCGCAATAGGCTGAAAGTAAGGATGGATCCCTTACTTTGGGTTTTTGTATTTGGACAGCTACTAATCAATGCTTTAAATTTGGATTCTTGCTGCCATATTAAATCTACACCAAAAGCTTGCTCTCCCCATAAGGCAAACAGGATCCTCAAAATTTTTATGCTGTTCACCTGGTGTGCTTGCTCTTACTCACAAGATTAAATATGCTTCTGAGGCTGAAAAATAAGCTTACCAAAATCAACGTTCATGCCAGTAATGTAGTCGAAAATGCAAAGTGTTTCCAAGCTCAGAAGTCAATCTAGGTGCTGAAACAAACACATTTAATTGTGCTGTGGTCTAAACATGTGTGTATTGATTCCTGGGACAGACAGTTGGCATTCAGAAAGACCAGAGGGAGGACGGATAAAGAGGAGGGCCATGAATTCAGTCTCCAAACTGGTTTTATTTTGAAAAGCTTTTAATTTCAAAAAGCATCTGAGAGCTGAGATGCGAACACGGTGAGACTAAAGAGTTAAAATTCCCATAACGTAATTTTGAAGTCTTTTAATTTTATTTTTTTTTTCTTAAAAATGCCCAAATCATTTGGGAATGAAAAGGACAGTATGATTTGAATGATAAAACTTTTACAAAGCAAACCTAGAATGTTAAATAAATGGACATTTATTTTGTTTTAAGTTTTAAAAGCCCACAAATTACTTCCTTCGTTTTCTATTTTATGGGACTGTCTCTTTTAGCTGTATTGTATGTGACCTTTAGTAGCCTTTTTTCTTTAAAAATATTCTCTGTGTCTTCCTCTGATCTAAGTGGTGTTCCCTCATCTTGAGTTGAGGTTTTTGTCTGTTTTAGAGTGAAGATGATCAGATGTGGTTATGCTGATCTGCAGATTATCTGGTGTGGTACTGCAAAGCAGCAGAGCCAAAATTCTGTTGCACTTGTAATGGGGACAGAAGTTAAGCTTTTTGTTAGTAAAGATTATTTTCAAGGCTTTAAATAGTCTGGAGAAAATATTTCAAATCTGTAGTAGAATCTATTTTTATAATATATATATATTTATACATATCAGCTATAATAATACTACTGATGTAAGCAAATGCCCTGCCTGTGTGAATATGCTTTCAAAATCACTTGCTGATGCAGTTTATTCTAAGCATAAAGTAGTTGTTGAAACTGTAGAGCTTGGAAGAGTGGGGTGCTGAAAGCCTTCCTTCAGTGTAGCATGGCTGGGGCAGAGACTTGCAATTAAGAATAAATACAGTCCATAGGGTTGATTTGTTCTTCTGTCCTTTCTCATAAGTATAATACTTGTCTTTTTGAAGAGGGAGTCATCTCTTTTCCTGTGCTCATAGCTCATACTGATAGCCGTCAAGGTCCACTGGTGCTACTGCAATATAAATTGCTGTTCTGTAATAAATGTAAATGCCCTTAAGCTTATGGTATTTACTGCTTGCAGACAAGGTAGATGGTATTCCTAGCGCTTTTTTTCCCTCTTTGTTGAAGTCTAAGGAATCACCCTGAAAAATATGTTGGAGGAAGAGTTGTGATTTGACTGCTTGTCCACAGGGTGCTGGTCCAAATCATTGCATTCGTTTCACATGGGCCACTGAACAGCTCTCAGACCTCACCAGCTTCTGTTATTTTAAGTGGGTTGGATTTGAACTAGTAACATAAAGGTGGAGAGCCCAGTGGACCATTATCAATCCCTAGTCACACAGACCTCTTTTACCTGTCGTCTTAAATTTGTGCTTCATCGACGACTGTGACTCTAGCACAAAGCATCCAGAACTTTTGATATGGACTACACAGACATTGTAAAGCACCTGGGGACACAAAGGGAGTTTCTCTTAATAATTCAGGCTGACTTTAATGCATCACATAAACTAGATTTTTTATTCGTTTAGTGCTTACAAGTCCCATTAGTTTCCCCCTTATCCCCCTACCTCTCTTTCTTTACTTTATAATATTTTTGTGCTGATGTGAAAGTTTATGAGATCCTCTGTAGAATTTTTGCTTTTAATTTGTTTCACTATTTTTTTCCTAACAAAGAATAATGATGTGAAAAACAATGGGAAGAAAAATTAAATGATACCCACTGTGTTTTATTTATTCACATTATTTCTGCTTGTATGTGCACGTCCACATCCTTGTTATCTCTTCTTGGGATAAAGTTCTGGGCTGTATTTCAAACTCCCTAAAGCAGCACTGAAAAAAAGGACCAACCTTACTTTAGTGTTTCTTTTGAGTAACAGTATAGAACCATGTACATCTTCTGAAATTTGCATGTTATTTAATGCAAAGTATGGAGCACCAGTTAGTTATTTGTGTCTTTCAAAGCCCCATATATAATTGCTATTCAAAATCTCTGCAATGAGAAAAAAAACCCAAACCAACCGAACAAAAAAAATGTTGCCCATTAAAAAAAAAAAAAAAAAAATTAAAATTATAGCTATTATTATTAAACTATAAGGAGGTTTCTAGCTTACAGATCAATATCTATTCCTGTTTCTTAGTGAGGAGGGTGTATTCTTTCCACATTTATGAGCACATTAAAGTGTTTAATTCAATTAAAGGATAGTTTGTAGCTCTAGAGCATGGAAAGCCATGTAAAACCCTGGAAGCTATGAAAATTGGCTCCACACCCGGTTAGCTCACGCAGCAAAGAATTATCTGAAATGGGAAGGCAATTAGGAGCACGACTTTTATGCAGCACTAAGCTGTAGGCATTGGGTTAGCCAACCAGGAGTTGTACAGGCTACACAAATGAATTTGTTCTCTACTGGCACACACACACACAAGGAAACCTTGTAAATCTATCTGCTGTTCCCACCTTACTACTTAGAAATCACATGTAATGGTGCAGAAACCAGCATCTTTTCGGAAGGGAGCTGTTTCTGTAGGTCTCTGTAAGGATAAGAAAATGGTCCTGGAGTTCAGGTGGTTATGAGTCATTAGACTGTGGTGATGATTATTAGCAAATGTCCACCCTCAGAGCAGTATTTGTATATTGGAATTTAGGCTCAGGTCTGTCACTGTCAGGGCCGGGTTTTCTTTTCATGTCACGATTCTGGATTTTTTAGTCTACATAATGAGGGTGTCATTTTTTCGTAGTACTTAGGTGAATCCACTTTGCATGCTGAGAGCAAGGATCAGCCTACATGGGGAGGCTTGCTGTGCTTGCTGTCAAGACTGAGTGCATGTCAGCTAGGTCTGCCCCACCACTCATGGGACTTTGTTATCGCAATCTCTTGCCTGAGCTAATTAATCTCTGACCAAATCGTCTTTGTGTTTGGCCAGGTTAGAGCATGGGAAGAGGAGCTAGAGTCCTGGGCACGCATAGACAAGCTCAGAAGGAGGGATGGGTGTCCAAACAAATAATTTTCATTGAAAGAGATTGCCATCTTATTTCATAGATCCAAAATTGCATGAATTCCCACAGCTTCTGTTTTTTTGACATGGATGTCTGTTTTCCACCTCATTGTGCAGGGTCACACTGAGCGCCTCACTCCACAGATTAGTGCCATCCTTACTCCGCGTGTTAGGAGATGTTCAGCTAGGGAAGCTCTCTGACTACTGCAGAGAGAGCAGGATGTGTCCCTGGATGTTTATTATACCCTTCTGAATTCCTCAGACAAAATGTGGAATATGCCTGCAAAGTATTATTATTACAGGATTATTGAGAGGAAAAAATGAGTGCAGGAGAATTAATTCAAGCTGCAATCCTGTTGTTGGATTCTGTTTCGGCACAATGAGGGTGCAGGATCCTTACCATAATGAAAATCTATATTTGAACACGGAGTTTAAAATCAGATTTTTAAGACATCTGAAAATGTGTTTTTTCATTCCCCTGATCTGAATTTGGCAGCAGCTTAATTCCTGGGGGCTGCAATTTCAGTGATAGTTCCAACAGAAGACTTGGCCTAATGACCTGTATCAAAGCGAGAAGAACCGTGCTACAACCAGACACACAAAGCTGCCAGGAGACACTGAGAACTGGGGATGGTTCTTAGAGCCACTCAGATGTGGGATTTGCCATCAGCTCTGAATTGTATTCTGAAGGAAGTTTGTGTTATTTGAATACAAGAAGCAGGGAAAAAAAGCACAAGAAGAGTTCTAGAACTTGGGGAGAGTTGTGAAAAGTCTGGTGTGCTTTGCATCTTTGGCTGCAGGTTTGATTTCCTTGATCTGTCTTTTGAGTTTCATATTCCATGTTAAAACATGTTTGGAATAATTTAAAGATAAATAATTGTCAGAAACTTAGCCTTAGGTTATTAAAAAATGAAGTGACTTCCATTTCTAAAGTAGTTAAAACCATATTTTCAGTGTTCAACTATCTGGGGTTTTTCTGCTCTCTAGACTCTAAGACCTCCTAAAGTTCTTTCCTGGATGACCACTGACATATATTTGTCTTAGCTGTAAGTCATAGAGGAGAAGGGCAAAGCCTTGTTATTTTTACTAGTCTTGAATGAGATCAGAAGTCAGAGGGGTCACTATCGGGAGTTCCCTGTGTGTGGCACTCAGTATGAGTTATACGTCTCTGTTGTGCTAACCTGGGGTACATTTACTTTTCACTTAATGTGTTACACATAGTTCATAAAATCTGATATCTCACCAGTTCTCAAGTGACATTTCTTATTCTCAGGCAAGGCATAGATGGCTATGGCCTTGTGGTCGTAGCAGTAAAGAGATGTTTATACTACTGTAATTTTTATTAAAATATATAATTTCTATTGTTAGACATGTCTTAATATTTTTATAGAATATTTGTCATACCTGTGTCATAGTGTATTCAGAATGTCCAGAATCTTTTTTAGCTTTTTGTTTTCCTAAATACCATTGTTTTAGTATAAAACATTGTTTAGTACAATACTAATCTGCCATACAGTAGTTACAATTTTAGTCCAAAGTACCGAGGGGAATTGTCACATGACATTTAATCAGTTCAAACAGAAGTTTTTCGGTAGTTTTCTTCATGCTTTGGTAGCTTGTCAAGTGGTTGTAGACAGACAAAAACTGAAAAGTTTTTAGTTTATTTAAATGTTGTTTTCTCCATCTGAAGACCACCTCAGAAAGTAAGAATAGCTGGTTATACGTGAAGAAACTGTTCCAAACTCTACAGAAGAGCATGTTGCTTCCATTTTTTCATCAGTGGTTTGAGAACAGCTTGCAGTCTGCAGGGCTGTAAGACATGATCTGAAGTAGGTGTCTGGATCACACTGGGCTCTTCATGCAAAGGACTACTGCTAGGTTTTGAACCACTTCTCTCCCAGGGATTTCTGTAGGACAAAATCACAGCCTTTTGTCTGTCCATGTGATGTGACATTCGAGATGTGGTCCTGCTGCATGGCTTGTGCACAGAGATCACTGCTGTGTATTCAAAAAAATAAGTTAGGAATTAGGTTTCTCTGTTGTGATCTAAAGGAAGTGCTTCAACCACTAGGCCAAACAGCATGCCATTTAATATTGATCAGCTTATTCTTAGTATTGTGTTTCACTTTTATTTCTTAAAGACTCTGAACTTCAGTCACTTCCTTGGCTGGGGTTAAAAGCAGTAGAAGTTGGTTAGTTGTCAGTTTGCTTCTGCATGCTCATGTCTGCTCTCATCCTAAATGCCTCCATCAGATCCACAGTATGGATTTCAGATAAGCAGCTTTAATGTTGTGTTGGCTGTAATGTGTCAGAGGGTATTTCCAGGCCTCCTTCTCACCACACTGTTGTCCACTGGACCTAGACCACTTACAAAGGCTAATAAGTCTTCGTAACTGGATACGTAATCATATGGAAGCAGGTTGATAATGGTTCCAGAATCCAAGCATGTTAGTTTCCTTTTACTGCCTTCTGCCCAGATTTCTCCTCACTTCTGTTATACACAGATTAATGGAATAAGACCAATGAAGAGAAGGGGGAATCACCAGCTGGGCTTGTTGCATTCATTGTTCAAGTTACTTGTAATTGAAATAAAGTTTCAAAAAAACTTCATTTTTGTGAAGAAAGGCTGTCTACTGAGACTACTGTGAAGGAAACCAAAGTACCTTTCTTCATGCTAGTCACTTAATATGCTACCTTCAGGAACTTAGGATATTAGAGTTATTGAATGCAAATTCCCTTATTCTGTGCATAAGCGGTGTGCTTAGATTCTAATACTCTGATGAAAAAAACTATAAAATATTTTACTTTATGCAGTGATCAAAGTACTGTTGGTGTTCAGGAAGAATACAAATAGAAAAGAAGATTTAATTACTCCTGTTGGAAGATAAAGATGGCATGACATAAATTAAGCACTACATTTAACATTTGCCAGAAATAGGGGTGGGCTTTTCTGGTTCCCCATGTCATTTATAAAACTTCATTTTCACCTTGCAAGACTTGTCGGAGTGATTATAAATGGCCAGTTTAATGTGTAAACCACTCTAGCAATCACTCTTGGACATTGGTAAGAACCAACTAATGTTTGGGAAAAAGCCTGTATTTTTGTAGTAAATCAAAATATCTCCTTCACACTTTCATCCTGCAATATTTTTGAATTATTTAAAAATAACATAGGGATAACTGTGGTAGTTACTATCACTTGACATGACATTTTTCATTCTCACATTAAACTGTAGTCCCTTTTGCCTGTTAAAGTCCTTTAGTCTCACTGCAATGACCTACAGAGATTAACTGGAAGAATGTCAGCCTGTGTAGGATTTATATGTGAAATGGAAGGCAGGAAGGGTTGCTGTGGGACAGTCACCTCTGCCCTTGTGCCCAGCAGCCTGCCCACGAGGCCATTGTTCTCTGGGGATGCTGGGACCCAGGTGGTGTCCCTGAAACCCATGCCCTCCCTAAACTGGCCGTGGGGAGGGCTCAGAAGAGGCAGAGCCTGCCGGCAGTGGAAACAGCTGCAAAGCAGCCAAAGCAGTGACCTTCATGTAGCTGTTGTTGAACGTTTGCTGCCTGGAGCTGAACAACTCTTGAGCTCATTCCTTCTTTCCCTCCTCTACAGACTCTGTACCATCTTTGCTCCATGCCTGTGCTTCCTTTTTTCTCCCTTGCCCAGTCCTCCTTTCATTTCTTTCAGTGTCCTATCTTGCTAGCCTTTTTCCCATTTAGCTCATCTGTCTGTACCCAGCCACCCCTAAATGGACCCAGATGGTAATGGCACTCAGTCTGCGTGTGTGCTCACCCCCTCGGCTGCCTTTTGTCTGCTCTCCCTCTCCAGACTCTCAGCTTTCCTGGCAAGTGCCATCTGATGCTCTCCACTTGTGCAGTGCAGGCACAATAATGCTGCCATCTTGACTGCTCCGCTGGTCTCTGCTAATTAATGAGACAATTAAGGGTGCATTATTTTCAAAATTTGTATTAATTTAGTGTGAAACTATTTCAGCATTATGGAATATACCCTTTTCCTTGAAGTGAGTGTGGAGATACAGAAATATTTTTTTCATTTATTGCTGTTGTTCACTACTTTTAATAATGTATCACTCAGAGTCTTCATTTCAAACTCCCCTCTGAATGAATGCACCTATTACTCCCACAGTCTAATAGGAATATTCGCAGGCTTCTCATAATGTACTGACCTTTTGGGGGCTATAAATTTTTTCACTGTACTTTTCTTTAGATAAGAATGGCAAAATTAAGCACAGTGTTCAAATATGCAGCATGAATCAATTAGCATGGCGTATTTGCAGTCTATTTTTAATGCTGTTCAATAGCGTGTTTAAGTTTTTCTTTGCTTTACTGTGTAGAGGGCAGATGTTTCTCTGAGAATATATCACTCACATTCTTTCAGTTTAAGCTGGGACAGGATGAATACTTGATCCAGTAACTCCTAAAATATGAAAAGAATTGGTAAAACACACCTGGGTGTGGAGAAGTAACACAAGAAACAGGAGAATTCTTAAAAAAGCTAAACAATTCTGAGTAGATTCTTGCCTGCAAGTGGGAATGCACAAGCAGAATGGCTTCAGAAAGTAAGGAAGTACTGTAAAATACGCATGCATGAAATACGTAGAGAAGCATCTTTATTTCTAAAGAAAAGGAATATTGGGAATATTCCTGAAAAATAAAGAATCAAGAGAAACCAGAAAAGACAGGTGTGTTTGGCCTACTAAACGTTCCTCCTTACTAGAGTGTTTAATGTTCTTATGTTCACAACTTCTGCAATTCCCATTGTCATGACAGTGCCTCCTCCAGGGAGGCTGGTGATCCCTGTGGCTTTAGTGGCCACTGTAGCAGGGGTGGCAGAGAGTGCTGCAGCCAGCAAGCAGCCTCTTGTCCTCCTTGCTCCCGAGACTGTAGGCCTGACCTCCATATAATGCAGGGAAGCTGCCACTGTCAACGTGGCTGTCACAATGGCCTTTAAAATATGTGACCAAGAAAGTAAATGGGAGAGAAAAAAGGAACGAATGGTAGGGGAAATGCTAGACTGAGTATTTTCTAGGTCTGAAGCTTGTCTAAACTTTATTCACAGCCTGTCTTTTCCCCTATCATATATTTATCATCATTGTTAGAGGAAAGGCCTGTGTGAGTCAGAAGTAGATTTGTACCTGAAAAATATTTCTTTATGCACCAAATACTTCCTTTATTCATGTGCCAAACCTTCCTTTTTCCTCTAAATTCTATCTCTCAGCCCTTGTAAGGCATTCTTTCCAACATATGTATCTTATTTTTCCTGAACTCCTTATTTTTTCAGACTTTTTAGTGGTTTAATATTTATTTCGTTTTATACCTATGAGCAAATGAATATTGTTGTGATTCTCATATGATATGCTTTATCTTAGTTTCAGTGGAATGCATTTGTCATTCCTCCTCTAACCTGTGCGCAGTGATATCTTGGAGCAGGTATTTTTTTCACTGAATATATGGCATAGGTTTAAGACTTATAGTAATCCATAGCATTATACATGCTTAGAGCAGTGGGATTCTCATCTCTAATAAAATTCACAGCAGTTGCAAGAACAGCAGCAGCAATATAATAAATAAAACTAGTAATGGTAGTATTCTTCTCTTTCCTTTTCATAAAATACAGCCATGAAATATGGCAGACTATGACAGAATTTTGTCTTCTGAGTTAAATGGCTTCTGGTTCCCTAGGGCAGGTCTTTGTATAGTTGCAGCAGTGAGAACATGCCTAACACATGTTGATTTTAGTTTCAATGGTGTGTCATTCTGTATTATTTCTTCAGCATTAGCTGAATGAGATTACCAGGAAGCAGTTCTTTGTTTGCAGCCTGAACATCAGAGCAAGGCTCATCCTTAGTGAAGAGGGTGTTAGGGGGCCCCTACTGGACATACATATGTCCACAGGGCCTGGTGTGATGCACCCATGAGTGCACAGGTTGCTGGTTGAGGTAATTTTGGAGCCACTCTTGATGTCAGGGTCACAGTGACTGAGAGAGGTTCTTGAAGAGTGGAAGAAAGCCAGTGTCACTCCCATCCTCAGGAATGGCAAGAAGGAAGGTCCAGGGAGCTGCAGTTCCTTCAATTTTACATTTCTTACTGATTTCTCTTTATTACTTCCTGCTCTAGCACCTGAGCATAAAAGATTAAGATTCACTACTTTGGGCTTATTAGTTTATAAACACAGATTTTTCACAACACTTAGTGTTACGTGGAGCTGTTTATGCTGAAAACAGGCTTGGAACCAGAGGTGAAGAACACAGATGGCATCACCTGCTCCATGTCTGGTTGGAATGACCTGACTGCTGTGACACGGGGACTCTGTGGCAGAGGCAGAGACAGCTGCAGAGTCTTCCAGCAAGGTTCAGCTGCCGTAACCTTCCTGTTCTGCCTCATTCTGCTCTAGTTCTGACATACCTAGAGGATGATAACCTACTGCTGCCATCAGTTGCTTCATATGCTTGCATGGTAGTAATTAGTGCAGTGGAACAAATTATTCCAGCTTGGCAGATAACCAGTCTTGTCAATGTGAGGCCATATGATCAAATTCTAGGGATTTTTGTTTGCCCAGAAAACCAGAAAATATTTAACTACAAAAAAAACCCTTTTAGAACAATAATCTTAGCACTGTTATTTTCCAGTCTTTGTGTGTTTTGATTTTTAAACTTACTGAAAACTTATTTTTTTCCATTCTGATCATGTTAAAACCAAACCCACTTCTTAAGAAAGTAGCGAAGTAATCAAAAAATCTCCATTCTTAAGAAATGGTAACTGTATTTTTTCTTTTAATATTCTTGTTAAACCTTACTCTAGTACATTAGAGTGTAAACATACCAGTGGTGCCCCTATTACTTATTTTACAATTCCTCTTCAAGTGGTGATAATGTTTACTTTTGTGATAATTTATGATGTACAGAGAAGGCCTTGAAATGGCATAGCAAAACCAACACAAAATCACAAATTGCTTGCCTCTTCCACTGGAAACCTGCTAACTTGTATCTAAGAAAGATCAGACCTTATTCAACTTCAAACCTTTTTTCCTTCAATAAGAAATTTATACCTTGTTTAAATTATCATGTTCTTACATCATTTTGTTATCCAACTTTCAGAGTTTTGTATGTTGGTCATATTACTGACCAGAGTAAAACAACGACACTAAATGACAAAAGCAGATGAGTTCCAGAATGTTTCTACTGCCATTTGTTGAAGCAACACACTTCAAAGAGAATTTGAGTGCTATGTGTATGTATATATATAAATCTCAGAAGGTGGGGGAAATAGTTTAGTGTGGATTGGTGGGTTTTTGATCTTAAGTCTGTTACAACATTTTTCTCTTTCCATCATTCTGTTCCTTTCTCTCCTGATTTTTATTTATCTGGTATTAATGGTTTAAAAAAAGCAAAGAGTAAATACTGTTCTTCAGTGAAGGACTGTCAAATGTACCTGGGGAACAGAGGGTTGAACAAACAGATAAGATGGGTGGTAGCTCCTTCAGCCTTGAAGTATCTACTGGTTTTGGGAGAAGCACCATGGGCGTAGGGAGTATGGGATAGTCCTGGAGAGTCTGCATATTGCTCTGTGAAGCCGTGTTGTGTTTATGTGGATTGGGGTGGTAAGTGCCAACACAGGTGGAGAGAGGAAGTAATTACCCTCTGAGATTTCATATATATATGTATACATATATATCAGCAAAGAGAAGCTGATAAGACAGCAGAATTTCTTTGTACTTGAGAGCCAGATAATTACGTTGGTTGAGTTTATGTAAGAAGCCTTAACTGCACACAGTTGTGTCTATGTGCCTGTGAGGGAGAGTGAAAGAAAGGTTGTTCTGAGGTAGAATTTTGTATGAGGAATAGAGTGTATAATTCCCAGCCCTGTTGTATTTATTTGGGCCATTGTAAACTTGCTGTATCATATTAGAAGCAGGGCTTCTGTGTCTGAAAAGGAGCTAGGTCATTTAAACAATGTGAATGGAAAGCCAGACAAACCACTGAAGCGTAAAAATGTACAAATATATGAATCAGGATGAGAGCATGACAGATACGTACCAATAGTATTGAGAAGAAAATCTTAGGAAGCCTAAATGAGCAACATGTGACTTGTGCATGTAAACTGAGAGAGAGATCCCTTGCAAAGAAGATGGGATTTTTTAAGAGCAATTGATGTCAATACATGACACATTAACAACAATAAAGCCGAAGACTAATTCTTGTTCCACTGTATCTCTTCAGTTTTGATTTTGTCTTAACATTACAGAAAGGTGGTATGTTTGTTTTTTAGATACTGAGTTTTACATTTCTTTTACTTATTTTAAAATGTAATTTTGCTAACCAATGGAGTTACCCCTATGGGTTTAGGGGTATAGGGGGTATAATAGAGTAGGGGATTGTCCCTTGTGTCAGCAGGTTTTTTTTCCAGAGAGGAAAATACAAAGATATAAAAAAGTTCAGGTTCAGTGTAAGGCTCCCTATTGTGCATCCTGGGGCTGTGAGGTGTTTGCTTTCTTATGTAAGTGTGGAATACCAAACAAGGAGGTACTGCTCCCTCTTACATGATCTGAGCAGATTATATGACAGGCAACAGATAAATCAAGCAGGCTGTTGTGTGCACATTCATCCATGAGCAGAATGTAATACTGGGTTGTGCTGTGCTGCTAATGACCAAACCTAGTCCATATGAATGAAATTGGTAGAAGAAAGGTTTAAAAAATAAGAGACAAAAAATCATAATACAGCAGATGCTGTTATTAGTTGTAAAATAGGTTTAACCCCATTTAAGTTACTTTTAAAATAAGATGATCGCCAGATCTTCCATGTGCCTCTTTACTCCCCAAATACACACCCAACAGGTATGGTGATTCTCTTATTTCTACATATTTTCTATAAATCTTTGGTTTCAGTAAAGTGAGTCATAATGATGTCAGAAACAAATTGGCTTCAACATCTGTGTCTATACAAAGTAAATAAAAAGCGCCCTGGCTCCCTGTCTGGCCCTCAGGGCAAGTGGCAGGGCATGGCTTACATCCACATGGCTAAACTTTCTACTTAACTGAAACATGTCAGCCTTGCCTCTATTGCATATTGGGAAACATCCCAGGCTTGCCTTGCTTTCCCAGCCATGACCAGGTGTTGCCTGGAAGAGTGCTAGTTCCCCTGACTCAAGTCTGTGCCAAGCTGTGCACCAGCAATTAAATTCTGTGGACAGTTTTGTGCCACAGTGACCAGGCCCTGTTTAGTTCAGTGGTGATGGCTGCAATGGAAGCTGCTGGCACAATTAAACTGGTAAGAGCTGTAACTCTTAAACTCTTGGGATACCAATTAGCTGGATCTTTGCAGGACCAACTGTAGAGTGAAGAGAATTGAGGGTAATCCTTTCAGTGTGAGTGTTGTCATAACAATAGTAGTGTTCTGGAATAAATACTATACCTCAGACACTGTAATGTTCAGCTGTGCCATATCTCCATTCTCTATTAGAAAAGTACACATTCAGTGGCAGTTTCATATCTTTATTATTCTCATTTTCTTCCTACCTATGGCCAGTTCTCTTTCACAGAATTCCAACTGTTGTTTATTAGCTAGTATTTTCTATGGATGTATGGAGTAATTTTAACCAGTTTCTCTAGATAAAAAACAGTGACTGCTCATTTTAATTTTTTAGTCTTCCCTTGCTTCCAAGACAGACATCCCTGGGCTTACATTGCAAACATATATCAGAAGAGCTGTGCAACTGCTTTCATCCTTCTTCCAAAGCTATGAGACAGTTGGCAGCTCTAGCTAAGTAGAAGCTTTCCACTGCAGCAGTCCATTCAATGAAATAAAGCTCTAATTACCAAATGATTCAATACATTTTTCATCAGGGAAAAAGACAAGGACTATAGAACCTCATGGTTCAGAAGAAAATTTTCCAGCATGAATATTCAATACCTTTACTTTCCCTCTGAGAATGCATATATTTTAGTGTTGCAAGGCATACTTACATTCAGTCTACACTACTGCAACAATCACATGTAGAGGACTTGCAGGTACAAAATTAAATCATATTCTGTGACATCTGTGTTGCTTTCAAAATTCAGGCTAGAAAACAAAGGCATGTCCAAGAAGAACTTCGAATACATGGGCATTTTTGTCCTGATTTTTCTTTGGAAGCTAGATGGAAATTACATTGGAATGTATTGAGAATGGGGCAGTGAGAGGATACAACCTGATTATTTCAATTTTTTTTTAAAAAAAAACTCTTAAGCCAATTACTTAGCAAGCTAAGTATTTATTCTGATTCTGTACTCACTGAGGTGAGGACAAATTTATTTGGATACTGATGCCAGTGATGTGTGTATTAGTGTGTCATGTATCACAGTCACAGCCATGTCAAATTGAAGGCTTACCTGCCACTGGTGGTAAGAAGGAGGCTTTGTATAGCATATAGGGCTTTTGCAAGCCAGCTGGGACATTGTACATATAGTTTTAGACAATCTCCTTTGGAAATGATTGGTGGGAATCTATTGCCACTAATGAGAAAGCTTATGGAAAAACTTAAAAAGTGGGAGACTGAAACTGCATAAATATGGAGTAAGAAAATCTAGTGTTAATATTCTTTTCATGACATGGTTTTTAAAAATTCAGCTTTGAACACAAACTTGATGTTAATTTGTCTGTAAAATAGTCATCCTTATAGGATCTTAACTTGACCTGTGTAGAATCAAATCACTGTGACTGATTAAGTGGAAAATGAGATTAATTGTTGGCCCTAAATAATAAACAAAATTCTTCAGGATTTTCTCTTCCTGCTGGACATCTATTCTGAGCATGCTCAGTAGAAATTAGTGACATTAGTGATTCATAACTGACATCTACTTAGAACAATGCTTTAAAACCTGCCACATTATTTTCAGGCTTGCAGTTCTTAAAATAGAGTTCTGAAGTAATGTGTTCTCAGATCAAACACCTGCCTTTCATAGGACATAAGAAGCTTTCCTGAACACTGAAAGGTTACAATAAGGACTCTTAATCAATGATACATTATTTCTCCTGGTAGTAGAAACTGGTCCCTGAACACTTTTGCAACAGGAATAGCTAATAGTGGATAATTTTGTTAAAACACTTTTTAAATAATGACAGTAATAGATGCATTTCAGTAAACTCTGGTTT
Organism: Rhipidura dahli; assembly: GCA_013399225.1. Lineage (NCBI taxonomy): Eukaryota > Metazoa > Chordata > Aves > Passeriformes > Rhipiduridae > Rhipidura > Rhipidura dahli. Next base: position 746,333 of record VXAC01006542.1, on the reverse strand, counting down.
AGTTCTAAATGTATTTCTGCTAATGTTTGCTTACAATTACCTACAAAATGGGTTTGTGCTGTTCATTCTCTGCCTGAGGAGGTTAAAGTTTAAATGAAAGCAGTTACACTGTTTAGCTTTGATTTGAAAATGTGTTGGCCATTTGAACGACTGCTTAAAGAAATTAGGGACTTATCCTGGAAGCTTCATTGCCTGAGGTGAGAGAAGGCTCATATTTTATACAGAATATAGATAACATAGTCTGATTTTTTTTTTACCATACTTATGGCTTCCTAGCTTTACTGTGGTCTTCAGCCAGGTTATCTCCCTGTAAAAACTATAAGCTTTTTAATTGCACCACTAAATGATAGTAAAATATTAAAAGCAAAGGAAAAGTATTCTTTGAAATGTCACACTGTCTGCCAGTTAAGGTTTTTACAGTTCCAACTCTCATTTTCAAGAGGCATGCAGAATGTGCATGTTCATTAAAATTATAAATCAATTATTTCCCAAGGTTTGATCCTTCTTAACTTACGCCAGTCCTGTGACATGGATACTGAATGATCTCATCTGAAGGGAGTGAAGGAAGCAAATACTTTGGCTGTTGCTAGTTTCCAAGATGCTGGGGAGATGAAGAATTCTTGTAAGGAAGCACTCCCTTTTACGTACACTGGTCTTTCATCTCATAAAAGATGTCTGCTTGCATGACTATTCATGGAAATATTTTTAAAATATTCTTTATCATATTTGATGGTAGAAGATGTGTGGGGAAGAGAGAGGCCACAAAATCTTACTTTTAAATAAGAAATACAAATGGAAATAGTTGAGTGGAGAGAAGTGTTGCTTAATCCTCTTTCTTTAGTCTTTTTTTTTTTTCCTGTACATTTTTATTCTTTGCCTTTCTTTATTGATAATTTCTTTTAGCTTTTTGTTGCTTATGATAGCCATTACCCTCTCTTGCTCTCCTAGTAGCAATTTAAAGTAATACAGTATAAGATTTCCTTGGATTTACCCAGAAATACACCTGCATGAACAGCTGGAGAACTCAACAGCAAATGATTATCATGGCCATTCTAAAATTTTCTAAAATCCAACTTGAAGTCAGATTGAGGGAATTTATCCCCATGGAAAAATTATTTTTCCCAGGCTCTTCATAAATTTTGGCCTATTTTTTTAAAGATTCTGATAGCTGTGAGTGTCATCATCTTTGATTGATTTACAAAACTCCAACAATTGCAGCTGGTAGCTTTTGAACTCATTTATTTATTAGATGGGAGCTGAGCTCTCTTGAAAATCTGGCATCAAGATTATAACAAGATTTTATAAAAAATAAATTCCAAGTTGCAATTGTGTAAGGTTCTCTAGTTTCTGATTTCAAGAGTTATTTGTTAGTGTTTGGAACTGACATCTGTATTAGAGAAAGCTGGGAATGGCCTTATATGAAGAGAAATTTCTGCTGAATAAATCAAAACTAAGCTTTTCCAGTCACAAGAATATTCCTCCAAAGGGCTTTTCTTTTAAACAGGACTTCACTTCACTACTCCCCCACACCAAAAGAAATGTTTGAAATGTTTCCAGAAAAAGCAGGTGTATGCTAAAGGCTTCATACCATCAGCTTTTAGCATGTAAACTGCATTCTCTCAGTGAGACTAATCACATGATACCAAGCATAATAGTGATACTGGGACCCACTTGGGCTGGCAAAACTGAATAGAAATCAGACCAGTCACTTGGCTGGGACGTATTCCAGTTTTATTTTGGATGAAAATCAACTTTCTGTGAACCATTTCCCTCCGTTCTCTATCTATCCTCTTCCTTTTGGAAACAAAGAGAGTAATAATTGAATTGCTTATTTAACTGTGTTTTTAGGCATCCAACACATATTGTTTGTCGCCTACATTTTCTTCTATTTCTTTTGGACTTCCTCACTGGTGGTACTTTTAATAGAAATACTCTTCATCTCCATGCAGGACTGATCTTTGTCATGTGTTTTTACAAACGAGACTAAGTTTGTAGGCTTCAGGACTTCTGATATTACCTTAAAACTAAGATATTTTTCTCCATGTGAAGTCAAGGATACTATGCTGGTGGCTTAAGTTTAGGGGTTGGCCATACTGTCCTAAGCCCTAAAGGTCCTGTCTCACCTGCTGCTGCCAACTGTATCCTTCCACAGAGATTTCTGCATCAGTGTGTTCTTAGTATGCATAATTGGAAGCATTCAGCAATCTAGCAGGATGAAAGCTCCAATATAAATGTAAATTATTATTATTATTCAGCATATTAACCCAATATTAAAATATAGAGGGTTGCAATTTCAAAATACAGTATGGCAGAGACACTTATAAAACCCATTTCCAGTCCATATCATTCATTAATGGGATTGTATATTTAGACCTAACAGATGACTTTAACAATGCTGGTGCATGTGGCAAGTATGAAGTATGGCATGTAAGTGACTTATCATATATAAAGCCTAGTGAGTTTTGAGTAGAGGTGTCCATGGAACTACCTTCCCATACCCCACTCCAAATCCTCCATCTTTGACATTTTGTGCTGTCCTGAAAATAATTCAAGAATAAGAGCACATCAAAGGTAGGAAGGCTAAAAACCCAAATCTACAACAAAGTCTGCAGTAGGAAACAGAGGTGCAAACTTTATCTGTTTATGTAACAAAGTTGTGGACAAGTAGGAGGAAAAGAGTAAAACACACTTCTTGTGCCAGCCTGAAGTTGTTATTTATGGCCATAATGCTGGTAACAGAGCTTATGATACGGAAAATACTTTTCCATCCTCATGCCTTCTGATTTCTCTCAGTAGCAATTTGTCATTAGCAGATCCTAAATAGGGAGTAAACAAATTCAGCTGTCAACAAATACAGGTTCTGATAGCCAGTGTCTTCAGGAGATTCTGGCCATTTTGAATTATCACAGGAAAAGAAGCTTTGCTTTATGAGCTGATGAAAACCTGTTTGAATAAGGTTAGTCTTTGATGAGGAGTACTACTAAGTTCTTGTTCAGGCGTCAAGGACCGCTGCAGCCCTGGTAGCCCCTTCTGGCCTCTCCTGAGGCCCCCTCTGCCCTGGCAATGGTCTAAGCACTGTGGAGCCTGATCCACAGGAGTGCAGTACCTTGCCCCCATAGTGGGAAATATGGGACGTGCCCTTGCCACAACAGCAGACCTTTTTTCAATAGTCTTCACAACTCCAGGCCCTGCAGGTCACTGCAGCCAACCTGTAGAGTGGGGGGTCATGGCTCTGCACCTGCAGCACCTTCTGAACCCAGAACCCTTCAGAGGTGACTGACAGGGGTATGGGGATGTTTTAGTCAGATCTCCTTAACCTCTGTTGCCTGTGTCTTAGGAGCTCTTGGTTCGTGGTGCTAACTGTAGGCTGGGTCGTCCCTGAAATCCTGGCCTCCAGAACTCTTGTCAGCCCTGTGTCAAAGCATGGACTGTATCAGGAATGGTGTCTAATAAATTTTTAAATAAAATAAGAAAATAAAAATAGATACTGTGATAACAGTACACAGATACTGTGTAACAAGAAGATGCAAAATCTGGAGAATAACCTTTCTCTTTTGGGGCGCCCTTCCATGCCTTAGCATATTGTTGTATTGGAGTTCCCGTTCTAGGATTAGGAGATGTGGATCTTATTTGGGGTGGACCACTTCACTATTGTTCACATACATCAACCTCTGATGGACATGCAGCAGTAATGGTCATTTTGCACTGTTCTGTTCAGGATGTTTTGTGCATGTCCAGATGTTTAGATAAGCACAGAACAGAAAGTAGTGTTCTTGACTGGGATTGATTCCCCACCCTTACCTGATAGCTGGTGTAGGAGGGATAAAACCCTAACATACGGACTGCAGTAATTGCTAACTTCTTGCTGTTCATGAAGGAGGGGAGAGGTGTCTTCCTTCTGTATGGTTGGGTTTATATAGGCCAAAAACCAGTCTGATTTATAATTGGGTGAAGCAGTGCATCCCAAACTGCAGAAACAAACAGCAGAAAGACCCAAACTGGCCTGGAGCTGCCAGGAGCATGAGGCAAAGCATAAGACCTTTTTAAGAATGAGCAAGTAGTAGTAGAAATAATGTGACTGGCACAACACTCCAGTGAGTAAGTCTCACTGAGCAACCATCCCAATGCAGTGATAAAGCTTCCCCACTGATCTGTTCAGATGCAGCTGATCTGTTCAGATGGTACTGCACACCTTTTATTTACCAGGTGTAGGCAAAGCTATCCAGAGGGTGTGCTGAGATCAGTGTACAAGGGAGTACCAAAAGGCATGTTCTACTGGTTTGGGCTGGTATGGGAGTAGTTTTCTTCATAGCAGCTTGTATGGAGCAATGTTTTGGATTTGTAACCACAACAGTGCTGTTAGTGCATTGGTGTTTTAGCTATAGCTCAGCAGGGCTTGCACAGCATCACAGCATTTTTTGCTTTTCATGCTGCCTCACCGGCAAGTAAGATGGGAGTACACAAGTAGTTTGGAGGGGACACAGCCAGGATGGCTGATCAAAGGGATATCCCACACCATATGGTGTCATGCTCAGCAATGAACGTTGGGAGGGAAGTTTGCCAGGGCTGCTGTTGCTTTGGGAACTGGCTGGTCATCAGTCAGCTGGTGGTAAGCAGCTGAATTTCTGTGCATCACCTGTTTTTCTTGGGTTTGTTTTTATTTGCTTCATTTTAATTTATTTATTACACTGTTTTTATCCCAACCTACAAGTTCTCTAACTTTTGTCCTTCCAATTCTCTCTGCCATTCCTGTGGGAGATGTAGCTGTGGGAGCAAGTAGCTGTGTAGAGTTTAACCCACGACAGATGCCCAGTCTAGTCTGCACAGCATAATATATTTAAACATCAACATACAGAAGTTTCTGAAGCGTGTTTCTGTATGTACTCTGCTTAAGAAGAAAACCTACTCTCTAAGCAGATAGCTAATGTTTACATACATAACTGTGAACACTGTGTACTTAAAACACTGGGAGCTAAGGGTTACTGTAACCTTATATATTAATCCATAAATAATCCATGCTGCTAGACTGTTAATTTTTCATGGTTAGGAAGCGGCTTTTCTGAGCAGTATAACTTCATCATTGTGGATATTTGAACTTTGCCTTCCTGTATACATTTTCCCTTGTCCTGTCATAGAAAGAGGAGATAAGAGTTCCCATCTAGTAAGAAAAAAATGTGCACAATAATTGTATGGTTTTTGATGGCATAAAGTAGGGATAGGTAGTAAAATAGAAATACAGGTATAATCACTTATAACTTTGTTGTGTGTTCTCGTGTGAATCCTTTAGGACCATCATTACTTGTATTCTTCAGAACAAGTTAAAAGATTTCAGAATTTTAATTTCAGTTCATTACAAAAAAAAACAAAAAACAACAAAAACCAAAAAACCCCAAACCTTTGCTTTCAGTATTTACCTACATACTCTACAGACTCTGTTACTAACTCTGAAGTGTTCCTATATTAGAAGGGAAAAAGAAATTTCCCAGATTTTTGCAATTGGAGACTTCTCTGAGTAAGAGCTGAAAGAAGTCTAGTAAAGTCATTCAGAATGATCCTGAAGCTGCCAGGCTGGGAAAAGAAGGCTGAAGTTACACTGCAATTGATATGGGGCTGCAGCAGCCTGATACAGTTCTGAATAGCTTTGAGGCTGTTTTAAAGGATGTTTGAGACCAAGCTATGCTCTCATGTCAGAGAGTCATGAATAACTTCCTGCTTTCTCTGCTGAATATTGAGGAATTTTATTAAAGGAAAGAGGAAAAAGTCAGCTTTATTAAAAAAAAAATGTATAATTACTACTTTACAAAAAATGGAGGGTATGTATTCAACACTGTTTGTTGTACAGTATTGACACATTGATGCTGTAACTGAGATTGGTGTCCTATTGTGCCACATGGACACACAGGTGAAAAATGCTACCTGCACAAATCTGTTGCTATCTGAAGACACAAGATGGGAGGAAAATCAGGAAAGGAAGTATCATTATTTCCTTGCTACTAACAGGTGAAGTGAGGAGTCCTGTGTGACCCTGAAAGTTTCCATATAGGCCAAGGTTGGCACTTGGAGGTTCCAGGTCACCACCACACAACTCTGACTCTGCTGGTGGACTGTGAGTGAGGGCTTCATCTTCCCCTGCTGTCACTCCTCCTTGGTACCAACACACATGCCCTGTCATTTAACAGGCACAGCATTTTTGATACAAAACATGGTCCAGGAAAGAATAAGTCTTCTATATCTTACTTTCTGTTGTATGTATTTCTAGTGCACCCATTACTTTAGCTTGGTGACCACTGTTGAGCAGTAAAAGGAATTTATGCTTTTGTTGTTGAATATGGTTAAGTTTTCCTGGAGTCCGAGGCTGTTAAATGAAGAGTGAGCTGTTAAGAGAGGCACTATGTATTTTCATGTCTAAAATCCAACCATGGGAAGAAGAAACTAAATTTTCTCTTCCAAAAGTGCTTACACAGGTAACTCTTGACTATTAACCAGGTGTGACTGAAGCAGTGCTGACTGAATTTTGCAGAGCTTCCAGCAGTACCCAGTAAGCGGATTCTGTTGTGTTCAGCTCAGTTCAAATAGGCATAATTTACATTTCAGTAGTGTTAGCTGTTTCAAAGCTGATAAATGTTCATTAGAAAAATGTGCTATGCTGTGGAGATCATGACAGTCTACTGTGAGAGACATGTCCCTGTAAGGTAGAAGGAGACAAGTTGAATTCAGTCCAAGAGCCTTGTCAGAAGCTGGACTGGCATGGAGGAGGAACCTAATGGTCCTGGGCAGGGAGAATGTGAATGTCATTTAAGTATGTGTTTAATTTTCTATTAATTTCACTCTTGTTGCTCCAAAATAGATGAACTCTTAGCCTTTCCTGTATCCCTGAGTGCACCAAATGTGTTGAGGCAGTCGTATTCTCTCTGCCCTCATTTTATATTAACCTATTTTGCATTAAAATAATATATTAATCACAATTACTAAAGAAACAGCACATTAATCACAAACTAGGCAAGGGCTGCAGAGCATGGTTGCCTGTTTGGCACTGCTTGTTCTCAGCATGCCAGCCCTGTGTTCCAGTAAAGCCTAACAGCCCAATGTCATCCATGTATCTAAGTGGTAATCAGGGGACATTTCCAAACCCACCAGAGCCATCTTGTGGCATTTTGAGTAAAAATTTGGCTTACAGATGGAGCTGAGGTGTTCTACTGCTCTCCAAAACACAGAATCATGAAACAAGCTGAGTTGCAAGGGACTTACAAGGATCATCGATTCCAACTCCTGTCCCTGCACAGGACCATCCCCAAGAGTCACACCATGTGCCTGAGAGCATTGTCCAAATGCGTCTTGAGCTCTGTCAGGCTTGGTGCTGTGACCGCTTCCCTGGGGAGCCTGTTCCAGTGCCCAACCACCCTCTGGGTGAGGAAACTTTTCCTGATACCCAACCTAAACGTCCCCTGACACAACCTCAGGCCATTCCCTTGGGTCCTGTCACTGTTCACCAGAGAAGAAATCAGTGTCTGCCCCTTTTCTTCCTCTTGCAAGGAAGCTGTAACTGCAGTGAGGTCTCCCCTCAGCCTCCTCCAGGCAGAACAGACCAAGTGACCTCAGCTGCTCCCCATACAGCTTCCCCTCAAGGCCCTTCACCATCTTCATTGCCCTCCTTTGGACACTCTCAAATAGTTTATGTCTTTCTTACTTTGTGGTGCCCAAAACTGCACACAGTATTCAAGGTGAGGCCATCCCAGTGCAGAACAGAGGGGGACAATCCCTCCATTGCCTGGCTGGTGATGCTGTGCCTGATGCCCCCAGGACATGGTTGGCCCTCCTGGCTGCCAGGGCACTGCTGACTCATATTCACTTTCTATCAACAGGACCCCAGGTCCCTTTCCATGGCCCTGCTTTCTAGAATCTCATTCCCCAGTCTGTCCATATATCCAGGGTTGCATTCTGCCAGTGCAGAATATGGCACTTTCCCTTGTTGGACTTCATGCGGGTGATGATTGCCCAGTCCTCTTAAGTTGTTGAGGTCTGTCTTCAGGGCTTCCCTGCCCTTGAGGGAGTCAACAGCTCCTCCCAGTTTTGTATTGTCTGTGAATTTGCTCAGTACCCCCTTCAGTGTCACGTCCAGTTGATGATGAAGATGTTGAAGAGCACAGGACCGAGGATGGAGCCCTGTAGAGCCCCACTAGTGACAGGTTGCCATTCTGATGTCACTCCGGTCACTATAACCCTTTGTGCCCAACCCATGAGCCAGTTGCTCACCCATCACATGAAGTTTGCTGGACATTTTATTCAGAAGGGTATTATGAGAGTATTGAAAGCTTTGCTGAAATCCCAGATTACATCAGTTGGCTTCCCTTAGTCAACTAAGTGGGTTATCTTGTCATGAAAGGGAATCAGGTTTGATAAGCAGGACTCTCCTCTCATGAGGGCAGACTGTGACCAGTGACTTCAGTCTTCCATGTGTTTTTCAATACCTCCCAGAATAATCATCCCCATAATTTTACCAGGCACTGCAGTGAGACTGACAGGTCTGTAGTTTCTAGGGTCCTCATTTTTTCCCCTCTTAAAAACTGGGACAACATTTGCCAGCTTTAGGTTAGCTGGGACCTCTCTGGATTCCCAAGACCACTCAAAAACTCATCAAGAGAGGTTTTACAAGGACATCAGCTAGCTTTTTGAGAATTCTTGGATGAGTATTTTCAGGTCCCATAGATTTGTAGGGATCCCTCTAGAACAACAGATTCCACACAATTTCAGAGTCTCCTAGGAGTTACCATTCTTGCAGTCATGGTCCTACAGCTCAGGGCACTAAGACCCCCTTGGTCTGTCATCCACGTTGCAGACAGAGACAAAGGATGTCTCTTAAGAGGTTAACACCTCTGCCTTGTCCATGTCCCTGTTTGTGAGGTGACCATCCACATCCTGCACTGAACTAGTGTTATTTTTACACTGCTTATTGCCATCAATATGTTTGAAAAAAAATTTTTCATTGTCCCCCACAGTTCTGTCACCTTGAACCATAGCTGAGCTTTGGCTGCATCAATTTTCTCCCTACAGTGGCAAGCAGCAACTCTGTTTTTCTCCCATGTCACCTGATCTTGCTTCCACTGGGCATATACCTTCTCTTTTGCTTTACTTCCAGGAGAAGAATCCTTTTCAGCCAAGCCAGCCTTCTGTTCTCCTCTACTTGACTTACGGCATTTGGGAATTGCCTTCTCCTGTGCCCTTTGGAGGTGATGTTTAAAAAGTTACCAGCACTGATAGACCTGCAAAAGCATTTTCCCAGGGGACTTTAGTCACTGCCTTCCTGAGCAGCCAGAGGTCTGCTCTCCTCTTGTCCAGAAGTGAAGATTTACTGGCACTTCTTCTCCTGTCAGCAGAGATTTTAAACTCAATCTCTTCATGGTCACTGTGGCCAAGGGGCTGCCAATCTCCACTTTGCTCATGAGATCTTCTCTGTTGACAAGCAGCAGATCAAGGAGGGAATCTTTCTGAGTTGGCTTCTTTAGGGCCTGTTCCATAAAGTTGTCATCCAGGTGTTTTAGGAATCTTCTGACCCGTGTTTTTCCAGCTGTGTGATGTGCCCTGTTAATTTTGGGCAAGTTGAAGTCCCCCAGAAGGACAAGGGCAGTTGGCTTGGAAGCATCCCTGGCTGGGAAGTCTATAGTGGACTCCCACAATGACATCCACATGATTTGTTTGCCCCCTGATTCTTACCCAGAGGCTCACAACTGTGCCATTCCCGACCTTGAACTCCATACATTCTAACCCTTCTATCACACACAGTGCCACCCCTCTGCTTCTTCCACCTTGCCTGTCCTCCTGAAGGGTCTCGTACCATCCAACAGGGCACTCCAGTCACAGGTCTCATCCTACCAGTTTCCACTTATGCCAATGATGTCAAATATCTGGGACTAGGCCAAAGCCTTGAGCTCCTCTTGTTTGTGCCTCATGTTGCATGCATAAGCACAGAAGCATTTCAGGTGGTTACATTGTAGCATTTTATGATGTTTTATGATAGCTTTTATAAATTTTATTTTGAGACCTTGCTCCTCAGTTTTTAAATGGTTTTTTTGTGAGGGTTTTTTTTTTTTTTTATTTTCTCTAGAAAACCAGACCAGATCAGGGGTGAAACTAACTTAGGTTGGTGTTTTTAATTTTTTTGTCTTAGGAAGCTTATATGAAATGGTGAATAAGGCCCTATGAAACCACATATACACTCAATTTCTGTATTTGATTTCCTATATGAAATCAGGAAATTCAGTTGTCTTTAACAATGATTAAGGTAAGTTGAAGCTGAATTACTTTCTCAAATCAGTAGGGTATTCTACAAGAAATTAGCATTATTGCTGACATAATTTTGGAAGGACTTCCTTATGTTGCCTATGGTAATCTTTCTGAGCAAACCTGGATTCATTCTCCAGTGCTGTCACTCAGTACCCAATACTCAAAACCCATGTGTCCAGGATAAAGGCTGGAAAACCTTTCTATTGCTATTTGTGAAAATAACAGGTTTTATGTTGATGCAAGGTGACTAAAAAGGTTATAAGTTTGGGTCTGAACAGCATTTTGCCAAGTTGTAGGCACAAAGTAGTAGAAACAAAAGGGGAATGCTACATTTGTGCATTGGCTCTGTATGAACAGTAATTTTGGCCCTGGTAAGCAAGCATTTGAACCAAAGGAATCTTGTCACTAGCAAGAATACCCAAGTTCAAGTTGGAAGGCATAGGAATAGAACAAATTCCTTGCTGTACTTAGACCTTCTTACTTACTTAACCTCTGCTGTTACACTAACAGGCTGCATCTTATAAACAAATGTCTTCCTTCCTAGTCTTCACTTGTACCCTGCTGGTAAGATGTTCCAGCTGCACACCAAAGTCTTTATCTCCAAGAAAATTGTATTGTGTCTGCAGCGTGTTCGGATTTGCTTGGATATGAGGTAAAACCATGCATTTGTGACATAAGAGCAAGATACAATGTCACATCAAATCAGTACAATCTACTGCATTGTAAATGCTTAATTTTCTATATTCTCTGGGTTAATAGAATGTACTCAGATTGAAGATGTGTTTAGAATTATAGAATCATCAAATATATGTCACCAGCACTTAGGGAGATGAGCTTAGAATGTTCTGTGTTGTAGATACCTTAATTTGCTTAGTGAATTCTAGCAGTCCCCAAAAACTGAGAGGTGAAATATTTGGTCTAGTAGGCTGTTGAATGTTTGTCTTCATTTGTCAGCAGTAGTTTATAAAACATTCTCTTCAACATTTTTAAAGCTACTAGTACTCTTTTTTCACTTAGAGGAACCATTTATATGGCATATCAGTGGTTGTAATGGGCAGTGCTTTTGTCAATACCAGACTGAGAATTGAAAGCAGTGGCAATATAATTTAGAGGTTATATGATTAAAGGTTAGGTGAGAAAAGATGTTTTTATGTGGTCTTTGCTTTATCTGTTCTGTGAATAGAGACTAGTGGATTGATTACTTGGTACTTTACCTTTTGTATGTATATTTACACCCATTAAAAGGCTAAAAATCACAGCCATATTTCTTTCAGTGTTCTAATTGCACAGATGATGGTGTCCAGACCACTGTCTCTCATGCACATACGTAAATGCTCAAGGAGTACCTTTAATTACAACATGACAAAGAAAAGCCGTGTTCAAGTGGTATCTCGAGTTCCATTAGAAAGCAAAAGCTTCTGCTTATAGTTGTTTCTATTAAGATCTGTGCATTATTCTCATTTAGGGCACCAAGAACTACATGGGGATTAAAGCATGCCTTTTAAATAGTTTGTAACCTTCCTGTTCTGTTCCTTAAATTGACTTCCAGCACTTATTAGTTAATGAGGAAATGGGGTTTAGTTTTTTGAATAGTTTTGGTTCTCAATGAACATTTAAAACTTGGATAAGATTTCTGTAGTAACCAAATTATATTTTATGCCATGTAAACAGAGTTGTAAAGTCGTACATTACGTGTAGCTCTGGTGGTAGCAACATAAAGCTAACATCAGTAAATGAGGGAATGGGAAGTCAGTTGCCTTCTCTTTCTAGCATGCAATCAGAGTAAGCACGTCTATGATGGGCAATTACCTTAACTGCCTGCCTAAAGCAGCAGCGAGTTGCATGATCAGTCCAATGCACAAGATTATACCCTCCCCACTACTTAATGAAGAAATTCAGTCTGCACTGATCGCTATCAGATAATTCCAGTGTACTGCTTTTAAATTTGCTAAGAAGCAAAAAAAGTACTAAGATAACCCAGTTGGAAAGCAATGGGAAAAATAATATTTCAGTTATCACAGAACTGCCCGGGCTAGAAGGGACCTTTAAAAGATCATCTGGTCCAACCTTTTGTGGGAAGGGGAGCCTCAATGAGACTGTGTAATGCCCTGCTGAATTGCATCTTGAAAACAAGTATCAAGAACTCAAATGTCGTGTAGTACAGAGTGATATTGTGATGGCTCAGAATCAGGCTGTAAAAGCTTTTTCTTTCTGCTGAAAAATGCCAGATATGTTAATTTATTTCCATTAATTTAACAGATTTGACTTCGCTCTAGTTGAAATAGGTAGAAAAAAAATAAAATGTCGTACTTCAAACAATTTATAATACAGGATACCTCTTTCTGGCTGTGGTATTTCTAGCAATATGAAATCTTGAGCATTCCTAATCCTTTGTTTCAGTCTGTGCTGTTTAGTAATCTGTGAGGGAAGAAAGCCAAATAAACAGCTGGCATGTTTTAGCGGTTACTACCAGCTTCTCTCTTGGCTGTCTCTGTCGAATATGAGGGATTGCCTGGTGAATTTAAAGGCAGGGCTGAGTGCCACACATTCTCATCTTACACTCTGACTCTGCTGTTACACTGAGCATTTCTGGCACAAAGGAACTCTACAAACAGTGTGGCTGCACCTTGATAGGAGAGAGTGAACCCTCTCCAGGGCCAAATATACACTGTGACACCAGTGCCTTATAAAGACTCTCACAGTCATTTACAGTTCTGCTTCTAGTGTAGGGCCTATGCCTCTGGCCACAGTCACTGAAGTAAATGCACACTTACATAAGAAAAGTAACATCCCTCTTTATCTCTAAAGCACAAAGGTATTGTGCACTTTTTGTGTGATGATGACATGAACATAAAATAGATATCAGTCGTGGTGATGAACAACAGGTGATGAGGATTCAGTATGAGATACTGCAGTGAAGAAGTTTCTTTCACTTCTGAGAATGACTTTTCCAGCAATAAAAAATTCAGACTTAGTAAATATTCATGAATTATTTGCATTGTAATTGCAGTCAACAGAGCATTTGCACAGTGTAGCAATATGTGAACTCTTATTGATTATTTTAATTCTATCTTCCACAATTTCTATTTTAATGTTATCAGTTTCAGTCTGTAGATAGAAATTGAGATCAATACTACTTTATTGCCTCAGTGTGGTTTTAAGAAACCTCACCAATTTTGAATTAATGAATGCCAATCAATTGCACATGATGAATTTTCATAATCCTATTCCTATCTGCGAGTATTTTATCTCCCTTTCTTCCTATTCTTCTGTCACTATCTCAATTTGTTGTGTTTTCATTTCACTTCACAAGTAGCTAGTATTGAGTTACACACTGATGTGAAATCAACTCTACCATTTGAGAAATGCTACTATGAATTTGTAATAATTTGTATTTATTAGTGAATACAAATTTACAGAAATTGCTTAATTGAATTTAGTAAAAAATCATTTTGTTCAGCAGGTGCTTACAGGTTTGTATCATGGTTAGCATGAGGAGGTTCCATGTCTCACTCTGGCATCTAGTTGGTGCTGTAAAAACTGCACATTAAGCTACGAGGTTTAACAGAGCCTGAGTATTACCTTTGGAGTTGCTCAACTCTGTTTGGCTGAGTGTCTGTTTTCAATTTTTATGGCAAACTTTTTCACATATCATTTCATATTTCTAGAAATTTGTTTATATTTTAAAATCTTGCTTGTAATGCAGGGCAAAATGCGGTGATCCCTGATCTCAATTTTGTTCTTCCTGATCTTTATGTCATTAATGATCTTTTCTCTTTAGATAACTGCGTGGTTTTTTGTAACTTGTTCAGAGGTCAACATAATGACTTAAGTCTTATGTCCAGTGTAAATTTTAAATGTAAAATTTATGTTAAAAAATGTAAAAGTCATGTAAATTTTCAGCTCAGGCCTGCTGTTTTCACTAATTCAAGTCACACAGTGAAATATGGGTGTTTCTGTATTTCTTTGTCAGATTCTGAGTCTGGTGCAAATGTCCATACTCTTACATATGTATTGTCTTCAGTTTGTTCTGGGTGAATCCTGAATTCCACTGAATTGCAGTTACACTTCAGAATATTACCAAGCAATGCATGCATGTAGGTGCATACATGTCTATGTAAAGATTTTAAAGACAAAGGTAATAATTTTTTAATTTGGGAGTTTATCTAAACCCTCTCTCAATTCTAAGTGTTAGATTCTTATCACATGTCTATATACACAAGCTTAATCTACAAAGCTATAGCTTCATTTAGATATGCAGTGTGAAAATACTGGCTTCTGTAGCCAGTGCTCAGTCTGGCTTATTTCAGAGCTGCTGCTCTTTGTACCCTAATCCACAACTGTTCGGAAGTCTTTTGCCTGTAAATCTCCTTTAACCCATCCCTCAACCCTGAATGAACTATGTTAAGTGTGGTAAATCATCTGCATTTTCTGTTGATGGTAATAAATTTATTTCTCAACTTAATTAAAATGTACATATACAGTATCTTTCTGAATGCTGGGATACAGGCCATCCAATACTATAATTGTATATTCTTTTTCTCTGACTGATTCCTTTTTAGTTATTCTGGTGTCACTCTTCATTTCATTAATTTTTCATTTTCTGCCTCCAGGAAACTTCTCTCTGATTCTGGCATGCTTCCCTCTTTCTCCCTAGTGAACATACTTGAGACAAAGAAATCTTTTAGCTTTGCAGCACTCTGTGCCTCATCTGTCAGCAACTCGCCTCCATCCATCACACCAAGAGACTACAGTCTCCCTCAAAATCTCCTGATCCTTATCTATTTGTAAAACCTCTTGTTTGTCCTTATATCATTGACTAGAATAGTTTTTTAAAATTCCTTTTTACTGCGGTGCTTTTTGTTTTTACTGTTTCAACAGATGTCTCAATTATAGCAATAGTAGTATTTGACTACTGTTTGTAAGCACAATCTTGTGAAGAAAAAGAAAACATATAGTTAACAGCCACAAAATGCTTCAGGACTGTATCCTCCTGTGGATTTTACACGAAGCATTCATTGACTTTCCTGACGCTGCAGAAGGCTTGCCTTCTATTAAACAAAGAAAGCGAAGTGTGCATAATGCTCTATTCGCTGTAATGGCAGGGACAAAAGCACAACGCCTCTCAATTGCTTCAGCTACACTAAAGGTCACGGTTTAAACAGTTTCCACTGGTTTGCATCAGGTGAGCTTATTGTTCACCACTATGTGTTATGCAACCTGTGAAACCAGAAATGTTGTGTTAGGTGACCAAAGAGTTGAATGAGGCTCATATTCCCAACTGTGAATGTTAGCTACTAAAGATAACAAAAGGAAGAGATGGTATGAATGTATCCTGGCTGTGAACTGTGGCCAGTTATGTTAAATTGTCTGCCTCCACAAGAGTGTTCAATACTCTCTTGAATGTGAATAATTTTAGATTTCAGATGAAGAGAAAATTACACAAATGAATTTCAGGCTTGTTCAAAAACTTCTTTAATATCAGCAAGCTCAGTTTTCCCAGTACAGTCTGAAGTACTATACCAAGAAATGCTTGGATGTGAGGGACAGGGCAGGTGCTCATGTACTTTGCATAACAGATGAACAATTTAGGATTAATACAAGCCTTTATTTTCAGTAGGTTCTCATGAGCCACAAGAATGTATTTCAGTGAGCCCTTCTGAGATAAAAGTTACCATTCTCTTCTCTGTAAACAATTCCTGAACTGAGCATCCTCAGAGGAGATAATGTTTAAGTAATATTAAATTAATTACATCTGACTGTTTAGCAAATAGCTTAATTTTTGTTAATTTTTATCTGTAAAATTTTAGGGGCATTTCATTCTTGTCTATGGACAAAGAGGTCAGTGCCTGCCATCAGCTAGGGTACACAAATAGAGCTAGAAAGGCAGTCTTTAGAGTAAAGAACTAGGACTGTGTGAGTACTGTATAGCAGGTAAAAAGCCCATGGGTGGGGAAGTGCAAGCAAACTGGCAGACATTTGAGGTCTGCATTGCAAGCAGTGATTCCGCAGTACACCTGCTATCTAATCTTTGTCAAGGGTTTGCTCAGGCACAACCACAAATGATGGACTCAAGAAGCAATCAGAGCTGTTCAATTAGAGAACTTTGCATATGTCAACAGGAAGGAATAATGTACAGAAGACAACACAGAGGACGTGTCAGAAGGTGTTAGAAAACTGAGTAGTTGGATGGTAGAGATTAGTGTTTTTACTTCAGAACTTTTCTTTCCAGGCAAGAATAGTTATATGGCACTGGCTGCAAGTTTCTTGTTGTCTTCTGAATCTACATGTTATCTTCTAAGTCCTACATGTCTAAATACTCATTATCACTGTTGCATAATATTGCGTTGATTAACTGATACATCATCAGCTTAGACTTAAATTTTTACAATTCTAATCTGAGAGTTTTGCTCAAATCTCTAAACTGCCAACTAAGTTATATTTTCAGATAACCCAGTCTTTTGTTTAAGAATATTGGGTATGGAGTTTTATTGGAATATATTTCTAATATATAGTATTATATACTCTAATAAATAAAAATAGTAAGTATGGTTGACCTCCACCCTCAAACCCTCCTGATAATTTCGAAGCCTAAAATCATATTCATAACATATCTACTATCTCCAAAATGGTAATTTGCCTGAAGACTTTCTATCTTCACATGTAGAATTACAGAATCCCAGGTTATGGCTGGAAGGGACTTTTGGAGGTATAGTCCCATCTACCTTCTTAAAGCAGAACAGATTTCTCAGGGTTATGGCTGAGGTATTTCAAGGTTGTGTTCAGCTGGACTTTGAATGTCTCCGCAGATGGAGACTGCACAACTCTATTGCCAACTTCTTCCAGTGTTTGATCACAGTAAACAAAGCCCCAGCAATTCTAATGTTTAAGTGGAATTTTCTGTATTCTGCCTGTTGTTCCTATTGCCTTTTTTCCTGTTACTGGATATTGCTGAAGAGTGTGGCTCCCTCTTCATTTCATGTCCCAGTCAGGCACTACATTTCTTATACATAACGGTAAGATCCCCCTAACACTGGTAAGATCCCCTTAAACCCTCTCTTTTGCAGGCTAAACAATCCCAGCTCTTGGCGTCTCTTCGTACAAAAGATGCTTCACTCCCTTCATCTCTGTGGACTTTTGCAGGACTTATTTTAGAATGTCCATGTCTCTTTTGTACTCAGGGGCCCAGAACTGGATACAGCACTCCAGGTGTGTCCTCACCAGTGTTGTGTGGAGGAGAAGGATCATCTCCAATAACCTCCTAGCAACGTTGCTGGACTTTTTTGCCATAAGCATGCATTGCTGACTTATGGTTAACTTGTCCACCAGGAGCCTTGGGTTCTTCTCTGCAAAGCTGCTTTCCACACAGTCAGCTCCCTGGCTTTTCTAATGTCTCTGTGCAGAAATTTGTGTTTCCCAGGTGATAACGTCCTGCTTGGTCTATTGCTAGCCTCATTTCTATGAAGTCTCTAACTTTGCCTTCCTGAGATTCTTGTTTCACATACAAAATCTCAAGTTTAGGATTTTACATTGTGTACTTTTTGAAGACTTTGTCATGTGTGAATCAGATTCAGTGATGAGCTTACAAAAATTCTAGGGGTATTCAGATATAGATTTGGGTTCTTACCTCAAATTATTTTGGTTTTGGATTATATAATTTAACAATTATATGTTAAATATTTCAGAAGTTTTCTGATTCATAGTCATGGCCAAATATTTTGCAATCTTTGCCCTTATCTGCCTTTGCGGAAGACTAAGGGCGTAATAGAATTGTACTTACCCCTTCCAGACGGAGCATTTTTCAAGAATTCCTCACTGTCTGGTTATTTGTGTTTTCCTCTTACATTTTCTGACTTCATTATTAGTTTTCTACAAAATATTGGGCACCAACTCCTCTGTACCTCTCTTTACCTTTCAATGGACTTCATTTAAAAGCCCTTGGAGGTTCCCAGCACAAGACCACTTGGCATGACATGTATTGTCATGTAACACTTGGTATTTTCATGCATGCTGTTCTTCAAAAATCCCATGGTCTAGGCCGAAACGTCATGTCTGTCCTTTACAGAGACGTGGTATTGCAGTGTCAGGTCTGCAACTGCAGCAGCTGGTAACCTGGGGCATGTGGTGCCTGGAGGGCATAGAGTTGTTCGGTGTTTGGAGAACTGTCAGTACCACAGCTTTGTCAAACTCATGCAAAAAAACCCTCCTGTATGAAATAACTTGTTTGCATGGCCCAGTAGGGCAGGCATTTGGGAAGCAACTAATTTGGGATTAGGAAATTAATAGAAACACGTGAGTTCAGGAAGGGCAACTTTTGGTTGGGACAGAGAAACATTCAGTATTCCAGGACGTCTCCAAGAAGCTGTCATTTAGCATGCAGGTGGCAAAATGCTGTGCTGGAAGAGGCTTTCGCTGGATAACCATACACTTTGCTGGAAGATTGAAAAGCAGAAAGTTTTCTTTGTGCAGTAGCAAAGAACTTCTAGTGCAGATACCTATCACGAGCATGTCTAGGGACGCCACCCAGGAGCAGTCAGGCACCTCCCTCCAGTGTCAGATGAACTGCAGTCCTAGGCCTGCAGGAAGACACTGCTGGTGGTCCTGGGTTCCCATCACCCACTTCCAGTGAGGTCTGCCTAGACACCAGACCATGCGCTCCTTCCACCCTGAGACCACCATCACTTACTAGACACCCAATAGATCCCAGCTAGATTTTCAGCTAGTTTATTTCTTCAGCTGCCCTGGATGACACAGGGCATTTGTATTTGTTCCAAGAGCCTACTCCAGAACTATTGGGAAGAACTTTAAAATGTCAGACAATGAGAAGCAGCACAACTTGGACAATGAGAAACAGCAAAACATTAGTGAGTCTTTACGGGTTTTTTCAGTTTCAGGAACTAGGGGCAAGGCTATACCAGGAAAAGAAATAAAAGGCATACAGTTTTTAGGTGTTGATTAAACAAGACAAAACTGGGACAAAGATGGGATATACTCCACAAACAAGCCTTTCCCCAATCTCACATTTTTGCATTTGCCCAAGAGCCCTTGAATAAGAAATTATTGTAAAATTATATGTTTTAAAATATTACTAGTTTTTAACACTATCCCTATTTGTATCTGGCAGTGAATAATGTTTGTTTTCTTAAAAACATTTTAAAACAAAACCAGCAGGGCTATTTTCTGGATGTAATGACTTTTTAGTTTTAAATTTATCCTTTCCTTCTCTTAGCCCAGAAGACAAATGCCATCACTGTATACCCTCATTCTGGGTCAAGCTCTTAGCTTCTGGTATGTAAAAGAGGATCCTTAGATGACACTCAAAGAGTGATTGGACCAAGAGTGTTTTTGCGAGATAGAGAAGAGGCATCTGGTGTAGAGCCGGAGAGCATGTGGAGGGAGGAGAAATGCTGCAGTGTGGCTGGGTGACATCTTCCAGTGAGGCACTCAGAGTTGGCAGGTGCTTGGGGCAACTGTCTCTTGCTCTGTGCTAGGTGGTGAGCACAGCAGTGGTGCCTACTCACTGCTTTCACAGGTTCGGAGCCATACTTTTAGCATGACTACTGGAGGAGGGCCAAACAGGAGCAGATGGGTAAGGAAAGATGTGTGTGAATATAGATGGTGGAGATGGCATAAGCCTTCATGCAGAGGAGCCCAGGGTAGAGTTACATTGTGTTTTATAAAACTTAATTTTTAGCAGTTGCATGGGAAGAGAATCTGTCCATTTCTACTGTAAGGTGTGTCCTAACCCTTGCAGATAAATAGGAGAGATAGTACAGGACAGAAGAACAGGTTTAAGTGTTCAATGTTGTATTTTATTAATGTATGAAGGAAATTCAGCATGGGTTATGTGATCTTGTCCTGTCTTTTGTGGTACAGCCTGGAAAAATTTATTAATCTTGGAGGACAGTTAGTGGAGCAAAATGAGATATAATTGTTGGGAGAAGAGGAGAGATTTAGAAGGAATGGTGAGAGAGGTTTTTCTTTTAGCTTTTAAGTAGGTAAATTAGGAGTTGCGATACCGGGTGTGGATGTAGAGGAATGACCTCCCTAATCTACTTACAGTTTGGATTTGCATCACTTTTGTATCTATTGAAGTTGTACTGGAACTTGTCAATAAATAGGTGAGGGCCTTCCAAAGACTTAAGTACAGTGAGGCAGAGTGTAAATGCACACACAGAGTGTAAATTCGATGGGTTCTGGTGTTCACAGAATCATGGAATCAATTAACAAAACCAAGTTCCAAGGTTGGAACAGACCTCTGAGACTGAGTACAACTTGTCTCTGAGCACCACCATGCCAACTAGACCATGCTACTAAGTGCCACATTCAGTCTTACCTTAAACGCTTCCAGGGACAGTGACTCCACCACTTCACTGGGCAGCCCATTCCAATATATAATTGCCCCTTCTGTGAAGAGTTTCTTCCTAATCTCCAACCTAAACTTCCCCTGCTGTGCAGCTGAAGGTTGTGTCCTCTTGTCCTGTTGCTGGACCCCCACCTGGCTACAACCTCCTTTCAGGTAGTTGTACCAAGTGCTAAAGTCATCCCTGAAACTTCTTTTCTCCAGGCTAAACAATCCTAGCTCCCTCAGCTTTTTTTCCAGACCCTTCACCATCTTCATCACCCTTCTCTGGATTTGCTCAAAACTGGACACAGATCTTGAGGTGTGGCCTCAGCAGTGCTGAGTACAGGTGATCAGTCACTGCCCTGGTCCTGCTGGTGACACTTGCTGATATAGGCCAGGATGCCATTGGCCTTCTTGGCCACCTGGGCACACTTTGGCTCATGTTCAGCTGCTGTAGACCAGCACATCCAGGTCCTTTTGCCACTTTCCAGCCACTTTGTCCCCAGCCTGTAGCGATGCAGGGGGTTGATGTGATCCAAGTGCAGGACCTGGCACTTGGTTTTGTTAAACCTCATACTTTTGGTCTTGGCCCATCAATGCAGCCTGTCCAGATCACTCAGCAGAACTTTCCTACCTTCTAGCAGATCACCACTCCAGCCCAGTTTTGTGTCTGTGAATTTGCTAATGGTAGAGTCAATCTGCTCATCCCAATCATCAGTAAAGATACTAAACAGAACAGGGCCCAACACTGATCTCTGGAGACATCACTAGTGACTGGCCACCAACTGGATGTTTCATAATTCACCACTGTTCTCTGGGCCCAGCCACCCATACATCCAGTTCTGAAAGCAGCCAAGAGTGCACCTGTCCAAGCCATGGGAAGCCAGCTTCTCCAGGAGAATGCCATGTGAGACAGGCATTGAGCCAGCCTTGTGGGAACAGCTGGCAGGCCTTGTCCTGTCACTGCCACTGGGTTTCAGCCACCCAGTGCATTGGCTCCACAGGCCATCTTCTGGAGGTTAAGATTACCTTGATCTCTGCTGGGACTGGGTCTAGAGGTAGGTGTGCCATCTCTTTAGTGTCACTACTAAATTTGATGTAGAGCCAGCAAGCTGGTCTTTCATATTCCATTAATGAGTAATTTAAAGGACATTGAGAACACATAATTCTGCTTGTGAATGACCAGTGCTGTTCGGAGACAGTGACCCTAGCTTGTGATGGTAAATCTGTGCCTACCTAGGCTTCAGGGAGGCCTCTGCCTCTTCCCTTCACAACACAAATATACAATTGTCACACAGAAAAAAGTCACAGGCAGCTGAAGGAGAGGAGCAGACACGTCTCTTTATGTAGGGTTCACTAGTGATTCAGGACTTTGGATGTTCAAAATTCAAGAGGAATGAGCACCAAGTGCTACAAAGCCCTTTCTAAAGGTTACAAGAGAGCTTAAAGGACAGATACCACTGCTGGTGTTACCTCATTCTTAGTCCTCAGATGCCCTGAAAAAGCCTGAAACATAGACACATGTGAAATATTCCCATCTGGGAAGCTGTCTTCATGCTGATTTAGCCAAGGAGGTCTCCTTGATAGATATATGAGTCAGAAACAAGAAAAATTCTTGTAATTGGGCTATGGCAAAGTTATAAAAAACTTTGTACCATGAAAGAACCCTTAACTTCTAGATCTTAGCTCAAACTTGTAAAAAAACACTTGCACCATGAAAAAAAAAGCTTCACCAAAACACTAGTACAGAAGGTAACTATCTAGCTTGCCTCCACACAAGCATTCCCAATTGTTTGAAATTAATTGAAAGGGAAGCCAAAAAGTTGTAAAGCAGTGGGTGCATTCTTGTGCTGAGATGCCCAGGCATCTCTTCTACTACACAAGTTTTGCACATTGGTCAGGATGTTTGAGAAATACATGCTGCTTTTTTTCTTACAAGCTTTAAAAGGTTTTAGGGTAAAAATCTAGTATGTTTTCCACACTAGGACTTGAGATCTGCTTTTCTATAAAGTATATTGATAAATGCATTGTAGGTAACCCACATTTTAAAGATGAGGGATTTTGTAATAAAGAAAAAAAGTACTCCTGGCCTGAACCTGGGATTGATTATACATGTGTGTACTTTATTTCATCATGAAAGTCCAATTACATACTTCTGTGTGATTCAGGATAAGATGAGGGGAACTCTGTGTTGTTGCCCAAATTAAGATTTCTTTTTAAATTTAGCTTCTGAGTTATATACCAATACATATGTTTATTTCTGTAGTCAGTGAGAACAAAGGAATGTGCTTTCCCAGTGACACCCAAAACAATGTAGTAAGGGCAGTAGCACCTTCTGTTCTGTCGCGTGTGTCTCTAGAGGGTGCATACTGCTGCTTAAAACATTATGGAAGGGAACTCATGCTTCCAGAACAATAGACAGTATCAGCATCTTACTGTCACAAGGAAAACATAATCTTAAAAATATTTTCGTCATTATACCTTGCATTAATGGCCTACTAAAAGTACACTCCAGGTATTTTGATTCTTTGTCACTAATAGTTAATTAAAAAGGTGTTCCTAAAGTAACTTAATTTCACTTACTTCACATATATTCTGCCTAATTTAAAATATTTTCATCTTTCTTGATGTTGATCAGCAGTGAAAGTTTGTGTAATTCATGTTTTTATAACTGACAGCTATATAATAGACCATGTTAAATAAACTGATCCACAGAGTAAAACTGCACTAACTTATGTCTTAGGGACACAATCTTAGGGACACATTTTTCAGAACTACTTGCTGACAGGCTCCTTGGACTATTTGTATTTTTGCGTAGTGCTCAACTTATTATTGGCATATTGGCAATATTTAATAACAACAGTATATATTATGAGGTATTTAATATAAATGTTACAAACAGCAAAAATGCAAACTATGGTTTTATTGCTGGTAATATTAAAGGAAATGGCCTGCATGAAATTAGTACAAAGACCCCAAATAATCTGCTTTTTTGAACCAAATAAACAATCCACATAGCCATCAAAAAAA